>JAMLFT010001041.1:0-33930 GCA_026544285.1 Pachyrhizus erosus | reverse complement strand
TATAAAAAATTAAATCATATTTTTAATTTAAATCTAATAATAAAAATTGAAAATAATAATTTTTTAACAGTTTGTATAGAATAAAGTGTTTGGGAGAATTTATTCTTTTGAAGAGAATAAAAAAAGAAGAAGAAGACGTGTCAAACATTAATCACTTGGTTGTTAGCACCACTCATATCCCACTCGATATATAAAAAAGGATTCCGCTGACGATTGTTCCAAAACGAGGAGTCATCAAAGAATATTTAATATATTATATTAAAGATTTATAATTTTTGAAAATAAATATTAAATAATTGATACGTATTTAATGTAAGTAGATGACATTGTTTAATTTTCAATCAGTGTCTTAATTACACATTTAATTTGAACAGATAGCAAAAGAACAACAGCATGAGAACCTCATAAAGTTTTTAATTGGGGATGTTAAAAAAAAAAGAAAAAGAGTAAGTAGTAGCAGAATAAAGTTTGGATTAGGATTAGGAAAAAGAAGGATAAGAAGATAAGTAAAATTGAGAGTGAACGAGTAATGAATTGATGAGACTTGTTTGTAAAAGGAAGGAAGGAAGGAAGGAGTAGAAGATGACGTCGATACCAAAAGAGCCAGAGGAGGTAATGAAATGGAGAGGAGGATCGGTGTTGGGAAAGAAAACTATTCTTAAGAGCGACCATTTCCCTGGTTGCCATAACAAACGGTTGCATCCTCACATCGAAGGTGCTCCAAATTATCGTCAGGTTCTTTTCTTCTCCTCACTCTCTTTCGCTTCGCTTTTCAATTTTCATCATCACTCATCTCGTCTTCTTCTCGTTGCTTATGCTAACTCTTAGGCTGACTCGTTACACGTGCACGGTGTTGCCATCCCAACCACCGATGGAATTCGAAACGTTCTCAAGCACATTGGTGCTCTAGCTGAAGGGAAGAGAGCGCAAGTTCTTTGGATTAATCTTCGCGAGGAACCGGTATATGCATATATTGCGTTCTATTCCTACTGAATGATACTCTTCTGATAACTGATATCCTCTACTTCAGGCTAATATGAGAAGTTTATTTTTATTTTTTTTTATAAGTTTATCCATACAAGTTCATAATGCAATACATATAGCGGATTACTTGTGTTCTCTGCTTACGTTTCTAGAGTTATGAGGAGGACTATCTAGGTCTAGGATCAGCTGTAGTTTTCATTTCAACGTAATCAATAATCATCAATATATTTGTGGCCTAGTTTTTGTTTGGCTGACCTTCCATGGGCTTTAATTCTAGCTCTGAATTTGATTATGGACTCTGTTTCAGTAAGATTCTCCGCAGCATCTTTACTCAATTTTCATTCTCTTACGTTCTTGAAATCAGGTTGTGTACATTAATGGACGTCCCTTTGTTTTGCGTGATGTGGAGAGACCTTTTTCCAACCTTGAGTATACGGTATGTTACTATGAAATTCTTGTTGCTTCAGTTTGGTATGTTCTTTTTTCTTTGTGGTTCATATTCATGAGGTTATTATGTCTTGATTCTAAACTGGTTGTCAACCTGATGCATTGTGATTTGTGATACTCAACACTCCGGAATTAACTTGTTTGAGTTTAATTGAGCTCACTGATGTTTCAACTGAAATTCATCTAGCTTTTAATTGTTTTGCCATGTTGTACTTAATCAGGGAATTAATAGGGAAAGGGTTGAACAAATGGAAGCTCGATTGAAAGATGACATTCTGATGGAAGCTGCAAGGTATGCCTATGGTTCCTTTCAGTATTTATCCCTAGTATGTCCTGTGGAATTCATGGCATGAATGTCTTAACTATTCACTAAGTCTGCATTGCATGACGAGCAATATTATTTTCAAAATGGCATAACAGATATGAAAATAAGATCCTTGTGACTGATGAACTACCAGATGGTCAGATGGTGGATCAATGGGAATCAGTGTCAAGTAATTCTGTGAAGACACCACTAGAGGTATGGGTTGAACTAATTTACAGTGGGAGTGTGATGCTACTCAATCATTTTGCTGAACAAAATGCGCCGAAGTTTTTTTCTTGGCTGTAGGTGTACCAGGAATTGCAAGTGGAGGGATACCTCGTTGACTATGAACGTGTTCCTATAACTGATGAAAAATCCCCAAAGGAACAGGATTTTGATATTTTGGTTAGTTCTTGTGCATTAAATATATATTTGAATAAAAGCCTATTAACAAGTTTTGTTTGCATGACAATTTTGCTTGATCCTGATTCCTGATTTCATCCTATCTCTTATACTCTACCTATTTTGATGCCATTTCCTGGACATGTGTTTTCTTGACCCAGTCTAGGGCTTGGATGATGTAGTATCCTTTATTGTCTTCTCAATGTCCTTCTGATAAACATTGTGATAATGTTAATATATTTTATTTTGTTACAGTTACAGTAGTTATTGACATAGCAGAAAAACTCATATTTAGTTTCCTGAAACCAATGACTTCATGTATCTTAGATACTCTTCATCTTGATTTTAGGTTCATAAAATTTCACAAGCTGATGTAAATACAGAGATCATTTTTAATTGTCAAATGGGGCGTGGACGAACTACAACTGGAATGGTCATTGCAACTTTGTTTTACCTCAATCGAATTGGAGCTTCTGGTACCCCTTTTATTTAATTATGAACTTTTCTTATATCAACTTGTTTGCTTTTATTGTCCATTTAGTTTAATTTATGCCATGTTCATCCCTCAAATTTGATCTCAAGCAAATGATTTTTTTGCATTGTTGCTTAGTTAGAATCTGATGTTATGATATATATTTTTCAGTTTGATGAAAAAATAATTATGTTCTTTAAGACGCACTGCTTTGCCACACTGATACCATAGCACATGAATACGCATTCCAGTATTTAGTTAAAATGAAATGTCTATAGGTTTTTCAATTTTGGTGGCAATTTTGTTGTAAGGAAACATTAGTCAGCAAATGCATCCTCTAAGTACTTTGAATGTGTTTGAATAGTCATTCAACCACAATGAACGCCAATCACCATAAAAGTGGGATTGGTGTTCAACTTGCCTCAGAAAGAAAGAATAAAGTAACACACCCTTAGTACTGTCTACCTACATGTTATGAGTTTACTGGAAGAGCAGCTAACTATTTCTCTAGCTTCTTCTATAACATTATATTTATGGAAATACAGCTCTTTAGGTCTTTTCAGAAGGGCATATTTTTTTTCATAATATATTCATTTGGTAACATGTTAGAATGGATCAAAACATGTGTTCTATTTTAGGTTTGGTTTATTTAAAAAATAGAACAGAACTGGATACAAGGTTGAATTAGTACATCTTGGTTGCACTGAAAGGGTAGAATTAAAGAGAACAGTAAATGGCTACTTTACCATTTGTTTTTTATTGAAAAAATACTACCATTTCTCATTCAGACCGAACTGCTCACTTTTGCCAGTGCTGTCAGTGGCCAGGGATAGAACTGGTGTAAACCCATTGCTGGTACACGTTTGTGGTGCTACCAATTCTTTCCCAGCTAAACATTCTGGCCATGAACCACTGAAAGCTCTCCTTCCTAGCTGGTATATGGCAGTCTCA
Organism: Pachyrhizus erosus; assembly: GCA_026544285.1. NCBI lineage: Eukaryota > Viridiplantae > Streptophyta > Magnoliopsida > Fabales > Fabaceae > Pachyrhizus > Pachyrhizus erosus. The sequence continues at coordinate 30,370 of JAMLFT010001041.1, read as the reverse complement.
TAAATCACTTCCTTCTCTTTCCCCTCTGCTTCACACACAAATGAGACAATAAATAGGTTTTCAATTTTTTTGAATGAGTTTCTATCTGGTGATTCAATGTCTTGAAACTGGGTTTTTCCTATATTTTATTGTTGACTGTGATTTTCCCCCTCTGTTTCGGTTTATTTTTCAACAGTACCTTTAAAAATAAAAGCTTGGATTGATATGCTACGATGAAGTGTTCTTTTCTGGTATTTATTCATTTTTTCAGAAGCAATCTTTTGATTATGGAATGCCATGACTGGTAGACTAGTACTAGATATATTGAAGAAAAGAAAGTATTATCTTCACTTCAATGGGTCTCAAATGCAAAACAGGACACTTGTTCCTGTTTTGTTCTATAGTTTCTGAACACACTATGCGGGACATCAATGTCCCATTCCCTTCCATTCTATCAGCATACCAAATGCTACCTATTAAGGCATTTACTGAATAGTCCTTGTTCACTTAGAAAGATAATTGGACTTAAGCTTACAATTGTTGAATTTTTTTAATAATTTCAATCTATTTATTCTCATTCTTTGTCATTCAGTTTAGATCAGTGTTACCAGTTGAATTTTCATTAACAAAATGTTGAATTTATCTAAATGCATGATAGGAATTCCAAGAACCAATTCAGTTGGTAGAGTTTCTCAATGCTTGACTAACGTTGCTGACTATGTACCTAATTCAGAGGAGGCAATTCGAAGGGGAGAATATACTGTCATAAGAAGCTTGATTCGGGTGTTAGAGGTATGGGTATCAACTTTAGTATTTCTTTTAGACAATACAACATATGTTTGTCCTAAATAGTTGACTTGCTTCCAGGGTGGTGTTGAGGGGAAAAGACAAGTGGACAAAGTCATCGATAAGTGTGCCTCAATGCAGGTATCTGTTTGAGGACAGCCTCAGTATCCCAAGTGAGGAGTAGTTTCACACCTAAAGGGTGTGAGAAATCCTCGCAAGGACAGGACCCTCCTCTCCTAAGTTGGTTGTTTATAATGTTTCTTAAATGTTGCAAATTTCTTGTACTTGGAGGTTGGACTTTTGTATATCATCTAAAATTGCCTCTTTTAATTCTTGTTTTGCTTGTATTTCAGAACTTGCGTGAAGCAATTGCCACCTACCGTAATAGCATTCTGCGGCAACCAGATGAGATGAAAAAAGAGGCCTCACTTTCTTTTTTTGTGGAGTACTTAGAGAGATACTACTTTTTAATATGTTTTGCTGTATACATGCATTTAGAAATGGCCACACTCTGTTCCAGTTCTGCTGTGCATAGTAGTTTTACTGACTGGATGAGGGACAGGCCAGAGCTCTACAGCATTATTCGCAGGTTACTTTTTTCCCCCAAATAAAAACGTGAAGTCTTACTTTTGTTGATTTTCTTTCATAATTTCACTTGGTCTATGGACCCGTATCTATTGGTTATCAAACTGGTTGTGACTGGTGAATTGTTTTGAGCAAAGTATACCTAGTATCAACTATCAAGGTTGTCAAACTCAAGAGTCTGTGTAAGCTTTTGGAACTTTGGTAGACTTGACTTATAAACTCTTATATAAAAAATAATATTAACAAAACTGTTTGTGGCATATATGAATAAAATAACATTCTTAGCACAATAATAATTCAACATTTCAACTCCATAATAAAGAAGAGTAGCTACCCACAATAGTGAAGTGTGATAGTAAAATGGTGCTGATTAAGATCAAATTACATAGATGACCAAATCATTTATAAGTTTATAAAAACATAAGTTCCAAAAGTGAAAACACTTCAAAAAAGAGTTAAAATCTTCAAATCATTTGTGTCCTAGAGTAAAGCGCCGTCACTGTGGGGTCAATGAGGGGCAAAAATTAAATTTGTTTTCAAACTCTCTATCTTGCTTCTTGACTCCAGAGTTTATGCAAGTTTACACTAGTTTAAAGAGTTTATCTTAGTTTATCTAGAAAAGAGTTTGACAACGAGTAAACTCATTTTCTCTCTACCTACTTGAGAGTTGGACAACCTTGCCTAGCATTGAAAAATTGAACTACATTAATGTAATTGAGCTTGCTTTCTTTGATTGCCATTAGCTTCTGTTAGTGAAGATCTTTGATGAATAGTAATGATGACATGATGCATGGTTAAGTTGAAATACTTCTTGATTTCCCTAAAGATATCCTCTAAGGTTTCCAAATTTTTTTCCAATGAAACAGGCCTTTGGCTGGAAATCTGCTGTGATGTTATCCTATGTTTCCATAGTACCTTTCTGACCTAACTAAAGTTGGCTACTTTTTCTTGTTTGTCTGTGTGGCTTGACATCAGTTATCTAGATAGAGGCAAGAGGGACTCAAATCCTTATGAGATATTCACTAAATTATAGTTCAGGGATTTTTTTGGTTAATATTTATTAGAATTGTGAATTGACTAGGCCTAACTCAACCTCATAAGTAAGCTTAAGGGTGGACAAAGTCAGTATAAAGAGTGTTTTGGTCATATCCTTAGCCAATGTGATCTTAGCACACCTCTCATGCCTAGGCCCTTGCATTTGGAGCATAAGGTTTGTAGTATTGGACATCTGCTTATTGAATTGGTTTTGATGCTGTATTAGAATAGAGAATGGACTGGACTTAACTCAATTCTAAAAGCTAGCTCAAGGAGAAAGGATCGCCAAGCAATGATAGCGAATATTTTGGTCGTATCTCCAGCTGATATAGGATTCTTAACAATATTCAGTATTCCCTTGAAGCTGCTATAGAGTGTGCTAAAAGTATGGTCTTTTGTTATCTAATGTTCACCCGTCTCATTAGTCATTACTTGAAAAAATTTCCCTTCATATATGTAGGGCAATAATTCATGAATTGGGTTTCTGATTTGTTAACTTGTTGATCTTACAATTGCCAACATTTGGCACGAATCATTTATTTCCTACGCTGCTTATCTGCATTACAGGTTGCTGAGGAGAAATCCAATGGGTGCACTTGGATATTCCAGTTTGAAGCCATCTCTAAAGAAGATAGCTGAATCTACTGATGGCCGCCCTTCTGACATGGGTGTGGTTGCTGCCTTGAGAAATGGCGAGGTTCTTGGCAGTCAAACTGTTCTGAAAAGTGATCACTGTCCTGGATGTCAACATCCAAGATTATCTGAGAGAGTGGAGGGGGCACCTAATTTCAGAGAAGTTCCTGGGTTTCCAGTTTATGGGGTGGCAAATCCAACTATTGATGGTATTCGATCAGTCATTTGTAGGATTGGTAGCTCCAAAGGTGGACGCCCAGTACTCTGGCATAATATGAGAGAAGAACCTGTTATTTACATCAATGGAAAACCATTTGTTCTTCGTGAAGTTGAAAGACCATACAAAAACATGCTGGAATACACGGTAAACATTGCTTTGAATGTCCTGCATACCTCTTCAATAATCTCAGGTTAAGGAAAAGGGGTAGTACTGCAAAGTGCAAACTAGATGTTGATTTTAGAAAAGTTGGCCTTTCATGTAGTTTGCAATTCACTAATTCATAAACTACAATTGGCTTTCCAAAATTATCTTGTAGACTGCAGTATGTCAATAGGACGTCATCCTGTTAGGCATGAGCTGGTGCATAATAGGGAGAATAGAGTGTGGAAGGTATATTCCAGAAGGAATAAGCAGCAGGGGGTTTAATGGGTATGGTGGTTAGTTACAAGTGGGTTTGTTATATAGATGGCACCATACTGTTAGAAGGCACCATCCTGAAGAAAGAAAGTGCTAGTTTGACTGGGACATTGTATATAAATAAGTAGTGTAATTGTTTGGATATTGTTGGATTTGCTTGTAATCCTTGTCTGGAGTGTCACTGGCAGAGTGATATGCGTGTACAGTGCTTCCTTTATTATTTCCACCAAAGATGTGATTGTGTCATTGTAATACTGTCTGCTAGCTCTAGACCGCTTTGCCCAGTAGTGAACGCAGCACTGTTTCACTCAATTAATATTATGTGAGATAAACCACAGAACTTATAATATATGGTTTTGTTATGTGATCAGCTGTGACCTATCATAACTAAAGATTGAAATATGAACTTCATAGCTGAGTTTCACTTGTAGAGGATATGTAACTGCACACGTGTACATGTCTACACACACAGCATTGTTGAATGCAATTTGACCCTATAAAACGAGGCTAAATCTGTTGTGCCAATCTCCTTCACTCTGTTTGCTGCAGGTTAGGGGGAATTTTGAAAAATATACATATTCATGCAAATGCTGAAGTCAATGTAGCATGAAGCATATCTAACATATAGAAATTAAGATGCCATTTGGTGCCTTATAATTTCTCAGCAGTTTGTAAATTTTGTCCAAATTGTCTGAATTGGATATTGTAATTTGTGCTTTCAGGGAATTGGTCGTGAAAGGGTGGAGAAAATGGAGGCTCGATTAAAAGAAGATATCCTACGGGAAGCTGAACAGTATGGCAATGCCATAATGGTTATTCATGAAACAGATGATGGACATATATATGATGCATGGGAGTGCGTCACTCCTAATGTGATTCAAACCCCACTTGAAGTTTTTAAAAGTCTGGAGGCTGATGGATTTCCAATTAAGTATGCACGTGTTCCCATCACTGATGGAAAAGCTCCTAAAAGCTCTGACTTTGACACTGTGGCTTTTAATATTGCTTCTGCTGCTAAGGACACTGCTTTTGTTTTCAATTGTCAGGTAGTTTCATAATCCTTTATCTCCTCTTCAGTATTCTTTGTGGACATCTTCATTTTATATTTCTGTCTATTGGTTTTTCTCTTGACCATTATTTCCCTTCTCATCTTTTACTGCTAATATCCCTTTCATATTTCAGATGGGTAGGGGTAGGACAACTACTGGCACTGTCATAGCATGCCTTGTGAAACTTCGAATTGATTATGGAAGACCTATTAAAATACTGAGAGATGATATGACCTGTGAAGAAGTGGAGGGGAGTTTCTCAAGTGGAGATGAAGTTAGGGGTTATGTTACTGCATTAACCTCCAATACTTCACAAACAAAGCCTGACGAGAAACAAAGCCATGTTTTTGGTATAAATGACATTCTTTTGTTATGGAAAATAACAGCATTTTTTGATAATGGGGTGGAGTGCCGGGAGGCCTTAGATGCTATTATTGATAGATGTTCTGCACTTCAGAACATTCGCCAAGCTGTTCTGGAATATAGAAAAGTATTCAATCAGCAGCATGTTGAGCCTAGGGTAAGGAGGGTGGCATTAAATCGTGGTGCTGAGTACTTGGAACGGTACTTCCGTCTTATTGCTTTTGCGGCATATCTTGGAAGTGAAGCATTTGATGGGTTTTGTGGACAAGGAGAATACAAAATGACATTTAAGAATTGGATGCATGAGAGGCCAGAGGTGCAGGCTATGAAATGGAGCATCAGATTGAGACCAGGGCAATTTTTCACTGTCCCTGTAATTTTTTTTTTTTCTACTTAAAATTATTTTTCCCCTGCCCCCTAAGGCTTGAAGTAATATTGCCTATTTTCATTTGTAATTGTAGGAAGAGTTGAGAGCACCACAAGAGTCTCAGCATGGAGATGCAGTAATGGAGGCTTTTGTCAAAGCCCGAAGTGGTTCTGTTCTGGGAAAAGGCTACATACTGAAAATGTATTTCTTTCCTGGTCAGAGAAATTCCAGCCACATACAAATACATGGTGCACCACATGTTTGCAAGGTAAGCCTACATATGTAAGGACTACTAAAGAAACTAACTATCATCAAATTTGTGATCCAGAGGGTCAGGCTACACATCCAGTGGAGACCTACAGGATCATCAATTGTAGGTAGAATTAGCATCTTTAATAAGTTATTGGTGTAAGTTTATTAATTGAAGAGTGTTGTCTTCACAACTTGGTTGCAGATTTCATTCTGATATTTGTTATCTTGTAACTGGATAAGTTCATATTCCACTGTTCATTTTCTTATTGAATATGTTAGAGGTGGTTTTAGTTGAGTATTCTTTCTAGTTATAGAATAGAAAGTCTTTTCATTGTTTTATTAAATTTGAATGTTATTGTAGTGACATTTAAACTTGTGAATTTTATCTCAATATTTCTTTTATCAACATGTGTGGTATATTTACCATGCTGCAACGAAAAGAATTGGGTTCAGAGTGCAATATATACAGTGTTTATATGTTCAAGAGTTGGTCTCGTTGTTTTAAAAACTGAAACTTACTAATTACCAGATTAATCTGTTGTATTGTGAACTGGCTTGGTTATCAGTCTTTTGCCTCTGTAGATTGGGAACAGTGAAGAATCAATAGACTGACTCTATTACTCTAATAACAGAACACTTAACTAACTTGCAACAAACTATGCTGATGTGGCTGATGCCAATCAGCTTACAAAAGCTTAATGGACTAACTGTCTATTACTCTAATACTCTCACTGTAGGAGATTGCTAGTGTTTGTAGTTTTTTTTTTTTTAATGTATAAAATTAGCATTTAAGAAAGTAACTACTGACCTTTGAGAACCAGTGAATAAGCCTTATGATTAGTCCTTCGTGTGAGTGTGTGTGCATTTGCACATGCTTACTATTTTTCTTCTGTGCATTATGTGAAGAGTATAATCAATCAAAGTAAGCTTTTTTCCCCTGTCCAAGGTTGATGAATACCCTGTGTACAGCATGGCAACTCCAACCATCTCTGGTGCGAAGGAGATGCTATCCTATTTGGGAGCTAAGCCTAAAGCAAATGTCTTATCTGCTCAAAAAGTGATATTGACTGATCTGAGAGATGAAGCAGTTGTCTATATCAAAGGCACTCCCTTTGTCCTGAGGGAGTTGAACAGACCTGTTGATACACTCAAGCATGTGGGAATCACTGGTCCTGCGGTGTGTCATTTTGTTCAATGTGTCTATTGGAACATATCATGAAATATAATTTGTTGCACAACTCATGGTAATTGCAATGCAGGTGGAACACATGGAAGCACGGTTGAAAGAAGATATACTAGCTGAGATTAGACAGTCTGGTGGGCTGATGCTGTTTCATCGTGAAGAATATAATCCTTCAACAAATCAGTCTGGTGTGGTTGGATACTGGGAAAATATTTTGGCTGATGATGTGAAAACACCTGCAGAAGTTTATTCCGCCCTGAAAGATGAGGGATATAATATTGTCAATTGGAGGATACCATTAACAAGGGAGAGAGATGCTTTGGCCTCTGACATTGATGCAATTCAGTTCTGTAAAGATGAGTAAGTATCCTTACTATGCAGTGTGTTAAATGTTTCATAAATTCGTTGATAGTTTTTTTTTTCCTTGTGTGGACTGTACATAAATACATTAACCAACCTATGGTTGTTAATAATTTAGAGGGATTACTTTCTCTCCAAAATGCAACCAATAGATTCTTGTACTGTAATGGTTTGGATTGTCTCAAATGTATGATGCTACTATCTAATGGGTTAAAGGAAGCAGAGATAAGAGGTGTGTTGTTCTTAATACGCTCCATAGTCATCTGTCTGCATTCTGTTTAGCTACAATATAATCGGTTGTTGTTCTTTTGAAGTAATTCCTAGTGTAAATTTAGTATTATACTTCTAAATCCTTGCCTTTTGTAGCTCTGCAGAGAGTTACCTTTTTGTATCACACACAGGTTTTGGTGGAGTTGCGTATGCAATGGTCATAATCTGTATTAGACTAGGTGCAGAAGCAAATTTTGCATCCAAAGTCCCACAGCCATTGTTTGGTCCTCACCAATGTGCAGCAACTGAAGAGAACTTGGCCTCTCAAGCTTCAAATGAAGTAGCACTGAAGATGGGTGACTATCGTGACATTTTGAGCCTTACAAGAGTCCTCATATGTGGTCCCCAAAGCAAAGCAGATGTTGATATTGTTATTGAAAGGTTATCAGCCAAAATTTGATCACAAACTTTACTGACCATATGATATTATCAATAAGAAAACATGTTTATCATCAAAGTGGATGCCATAATTATGTTTTGTCTGGCCTAATTTTACCTTTTCATTACTTTTAGTTTTGATGTTTGTGGTTATGAAATTTAGTAGATTTTGCTTCATTTTACTCTGAGGAAAAATGGATTTGGAAACAGCTTAAATTATTTATTTTCATTGGATGTACTGAATTTTCTTTGTTCAATAGATGTGCGGGTGCAGGGCATCTACGAGATGATATTCTTTATTATCACAAAGAATTTGAGAAGTTTACAGACGGTGATGATGAGGAACGAGCATATCTTATGGATATGGGTATCAAGGCTTTGAGGTAAACTTACCTGCCCCATCCACTCAGTGGGGATTAATCAACAATAATGTTAGAATTGGTACAATTGCACCATTAACCATTCAACATTATTTTGATCAATACAACATTATAATCAACTATTATATAAAACTTGCATGCCAAGGTTTAGGAAGTTAAAACAAGAATAAGTATATGATCAAACGACTGATACTTTTGTTTCTTTGAAAAGTATAATTATACTCTAATTTCAATACATGTTAATAGTGTAGAAAACTGTTTGAATAACCCCTAATATCTATATATCTTGGAATATTTTAGAGTATCTTATCTCTTAGGATTAGATTCTCTGTTTTCTTAGTTTCAGTGTTTTCTAATATTATATGATTGGTTAACTTATTTAGTTAGGATTATTAGTAAAAATATAGGTTAATACTTCAGGTTTTATTAATGCATCACATCAACATAAGTCAAGAAGAATTTGATTGAATTTAGTCTTTGTTCACTCCTCTTCCTCCTTCCACATCTAAAATCCCACAATTTCATAGTATCAGTGTGGTACCATTCTTAGGACCTGTCATCATTCTTCCACTACCAAGTTCCCTAAAAGCAGAGCTCTATTTTCCATTTTTCCCCCTTTCAAAATTAGTTGTCTCTCATATTTGATCTTTAGGTGTCCAAGGAGACTCCTCTATCTTGTTTAGAAGTCACCGATCAGCCTCATTCGCTGTTGGCCATCTTCATGTTCACTATGCTAAAATTTATTGTTCATAACCTAGTGTTAAAAGTGAGAAACAGGGTTTGAGTGAAACAAAGACTATTTTCTGAATATGCTTTAGGCTATTCTTCCACCTAGCAGATTGATGTATTTACAATCAGAATGGTTACAGAGATAATAAATAACCAATGCTATTTTCAAGAGAACAATTAAAATATCACAACTTCCTAAGATACATTCAACTCAACTAAATATTAACCAAGCTACTTGGAAAGGGAATAAACATTACATGCTCCCTCCTATTTCCAACACCTAGCCTAACATTCTGGTCTGTTGATCGATGCTTCCCTTCAGACTGGTGACTTTATCACAAAGGTTTGTTGTTTAATGTTGCTCCAAAACCCGGAATCCCACTGCTGGGGGGCTGTTCTGTGCTCTCACATGAGCATTAGGTGTTGTCCTCCTTGCTAGTACGTGAAGGCCAAATGCCACCCTCTCAGTCTTGGTTTGTCTTGCCTCTTCCATGATTTTGTTTACCAACATCCCTTGGCTCTAATTTAGGGTTCAACCAATCCTTACTTGGTTCTCAGTTTGTGTCTATTGAGTTTGTTGGGGACGTGCTTCCTGCTGTTTTTGAACCCATTGCTCTGAGATCTTTCTCCTGACATCTCCTTTGTTCTGACACCTATTTTTTAGGGTGGGGTTGTTCACTGTTGCTATTGTTTTGGTTCTCAAAGATGCTACTTGCATGCTTGTGTTGCACCATTATGCCAATCTATCCTTGTTGATTTTAGGTCCTTCCATAATTCCATTTCTATTTGGTGCCATTTTTCCCTCTTCCTTTGCAAAGACTTAGGCCACCTTCATTGCAGCCACCAAGCAGCAACCTTCATTGCCTCTTCAACTCCAATTAAACTGGAATCGCCACCAGAAGATTCACTTAGTCATTTTCTAGTCAGACTCAAAAGTACTGCTGCCACCATCCGCCTTCAGGGTGGGCCTATTTGTTGGCTGTTGACCTTTATTGCAGACACATGACTGGCCCAATGTGAGACTCAATTTGCTTAGCCAATATCTGATTGAAACCAGACCTTTAGCTACCTCATACACATTTGGTGGAGCCCATAATATTTTCAGAAAGGAATTTTTTCTAACAAGCTTATGTCAGAAGAATTGACAAAAAGCTATATGTATTTTCTTCTTGGAGAATTCTCCATTATACAGGGTTTAATACAACCTAATTATCAACCCTGTGAAATGGCTAAACTACTGATACAAAAATATTTCAGTTACATATTTACAATTATAAATGCTGGATTTGAAAGACAGGCTTGCTAATTTTACTAGACCAGCACAAATCATGGCAATTAAAAACTTGAGTCATTTTCTCTAATGGAAGTTGATGATGAAAAGGTACAAAAGTAAAGAAACAAACTTACATATGATTTTTATTGACTTGGAAAAAGCTTATAATCTGGTACCAAGAAAAGTGTTATAGAAGACTTTGGAGAAAAAAGGTGTGCGCACGACTTATATCTAAACTATACAAGACATGTATGAAGGATCCAAGTGTGAAAACTCCAGGAGTTGAAATTGAGGACTTTTTTATTGGCACAGGATTAAATCAAGCTTTGCCTTAGGTCCTTACTTGTTTAATTTAGTTGTGGAAGTGTTTATCAAGAACATACAAAAGATTATTTCTAATTGCGTGTTTTTTACGAATGATATAATCTTGATTGAAGAATCAAGGGAAGAAATTAAGAATAAACTTGAACTTTGGAGATAGACTTTGAAAACAAAGGGTTTTTGCTCAAGCAAAATAGAGTATGTGCATTGCAATTTTAGCAAGAGATAAGGAGAATTTGACTCGGAAGTAAAAATGAGTGAAGAACACCACGAGTTTCTAAGTTTAAATATTTGGGATTAATCAAATAAAATGATGGAGAAATAAATGAAAATATCATACACAGGATACAAGCAGGATGACTTAAATGAAGAAAGACATTGAGGGTTATTTGTGATCTCAAATTAATTGTTGGTTTTAAAAGACCCGTTTGCTAATTTTAAATGATCAACATTAGTCATGGCAATAAAAGACCAGCCAATACACAAATCTCTTTGACAGCTTAAAGCTTATTCAGTTTTAACATGAGACGTGTTAGAATATCCTACCAACAAGGTCCAACATAGTTGGTTGATATCTGGGTTCCTTAAACGTGTTGTTAGAGGTTCAATTCCTTGGCCATGTGTTTGGAAAAACCTTTATTGGGAGAGACAAAACCCACTTTGATGATCTCTACACATTAGAAAATTAGTCCCATGGCTTTCAATGATGAGGATACCTTGCTTTCAGCTAAAAAAAATGTTAAAATATCCCATGATATCATTATCCCATGGAAAAATTTAGATTATATATTTCCTATTGTTATTTCCATGTTTCCTAAATTCTATATTTAGCGGGAATTAAAAAGTAAGAAAAATGAAAATGTTAAGATAGACATGTGACTACACAAAAAAGATAAGATATGGAATAATTGTATTCAAGGAGATATTTGTATGACATCTATGTAGGAAAATATGACAAAAAAAAAATCAATTAAGGGAATTTTAACATGTGCAAAGGCTACTAGAGGCACTAATGAGGAAAGTAAATTGCATGAATTTTAGCCATGTGAAAAGGATTAAAAGGAGACGAAGAATCTGGTTTTTAGTTGAGTCCAATGGTTATGTTTTGTGATTCATGTAGTCAACCTCATCTAGTAAGATAAGACTATTGTTGTTTGCTAATGTTATATGATTTGTTACCTTGTTTAGTTAGGTTTACTAAATAAGGGTTAGTAATTTAGGTTTTATCATAAAATTGTAACGCAGCACATGAAATCAAGTCTTTCAATTTTATTGTATTTAACTTTGTTCTCTCCTGTTCCTCCTCATGCGAAGCGTTTGTTCTATTAGGTGAAATTTCTAACATGATTCCTCGGGCAAGAGCCCTTTTTTGTATTATATTTCTAACTTACCTTCTGTTGAAATTAAACTTTTATTAGAAGAACTGAGTAGTGGGGATTGAACTCTAGAGCACTTGATCATGGAGGCTTAGTACCACATTAAGAATCAGCACTCCCTAAAGCCTTAGTTGTTAAGGAGAAGACATGTAACTGATTTTATATTATATTTGTAAAAAAATAATGTTTGATTAATGAAGTTTTTAAACTGATGCACTTTAAAAAAATAGAAAGATGTATTGGACTAATAATGTGAAAATTTTGAACATGTACATGATACATTCAATCCAATGGTGGATTTAGTAAGAAATTCATATTTTATATTACTTTCAAATTTCAACCCTATGTATATATAATAGTTATACACATTTGACAGTGAATGTTGACTTTTATATTTGTTGCTTGTTAATGTAGTACATATATTATTTTATTGTGTAGCTATTTTATGTTTCTTGCATAATTTGCAGGCGATATTTTTTCCTCATCACATTCAGATCTTATCTTTACTGCACCTCTCCTGTGAACATGAAATTTGCTGCGTGGATGGATGCAAGACCGGAGCTTGGTCATCTATGTAACAATCTTAGAATTGATAAATAATATAGAAATGCTTATAATTATGTTAATGTACAGTTAGCACTTCCTATTAAAGTTTGTCCACCAACATCCACTTCTTTCCTCTCTCCCTAGCCTGTTCAATATCCTAAAAATACATATTAGTTTGCAAAACTCTGGCTCGTAGGTAAAAGAACACATCCTTTAGTTAGTTTCGTCTATCCTGTATGTTACTGGAGGCTGACTCTGACATTGGGGTATATATGGTACATAACTATCGAAGAGGAGCAATATCTGTTCTCTAAATCAAGAAGTCCAGAGAACAAGAATTTAGAGTTCTGCGGACTCATTAGACATTAGGCTACACTTTTAAGAGACACTACATATTTTTATATACTGTAATATATTGCTATTTCAGGGAGATTTGATTATAGGATCGGTGTAGTTAATTAGATTAATTACGAGGTCCTCCATGTTTACTACTTTCAAAGTCATCTATCTGTATAACAATTGGACTATCTTAGGTTGTAATTCTGCCCGGAAATTTGGATATATAACCGAATGAGAAGATTTGATCATCAATTCAAGTAGTATGAAACTCTCTTGTCAATTTCCCTAAATAAGAACATTTTTTTTTCTGAGAATGAACTTCTTAGAAATTAGACAACTAAGAAATCTACTTACCTTAAATTATTATTCCAGCTATTGAATGAAGTTTTGAAGGGACTCCAATATTATATGAATGTTATGTCATTCTAGTTTTAACGTCAATTTTAATCAAAATCTCTTGTTTGGTAGTGATAAATCATTGAAGACATTCTGTAATCAATGAGAGAAAATGTTAAAACAATGATTAATTAGCCAATTAATGAGTGACAAAGTCATGAGATAAACATGATCGGCTATATAAAACAATGTCGGCATGTTTAGGTGAAATCAAATTGTTCACGGATGAAAAAAAACAATTATTAAATATGTCTCTTATAATTTTTAAATATATTTTGTTTTGTTATTTTGTTATTAATTTTATCTAAATATTTTTACCGTCTACCTCCTATTTCCTTTTGCTTTCATACCTCTCTTACATCTCACTCAAACAGAGTAAAATTTGTTTAGTGTTGCATTATAGTTACTAATTGAAATTTTATAGGAATTAGGTGAACTTTCAAATCCTATCTTCTTAGGTGCACGAGGTGGTAGTGCATCAAGAGATAAAAAAATATTTTTATTATTCCTGCATTATTAGACAAACTCTTTTTCACCCTCCACAGGTTTCTATAGAACAACCAAATAACAAATAATTACATTTTTTTAAAAATTACTTAAGTAATTTTTTGAGGTGTTTATGAATGTAACTTGTGGTGAGCTAAGAAAATTTCAACCTAATTCAATTTATCATGAGTTGGTGGGTTAGGTAGGTTGGCTCATCAAAAAAATTTAAAAATCAAAAATCAAAAAAAGAAAAAAACTAATAACTTTTTTTATTTTTTTAAATAACCTACATTTTCTTTCCGTGAATTATTTCATATTAGAAAAATGAGGCGACATAATTGTTATGTCTTTAATAGATAATTTCATATTCAATAATGTTTCTTTCTTTCTTTCTTTTTGTATTGAGTTATATTAGCTTATTGTATTAAGTTATAGTTGTTCTTTTTTTTCTTTCTTTTTGTTCAAATTGTGAAATGGAACCGTTGTGACTTCTTTTTTTCTCAAATGAAAATCACATTTGTATTTTTGGTGTATCATTTTTTCCTTTTTTTCAAGGTTTTAATTAAGTGGATCAAATGGGTCAACCTGACTCAACCCAGCTCAAACTTGTTTGACTTGCAAATTAAATATAATAAGTAAAAAATGGATTAGGATTGCTAAATTTTTTTTTTTTCAACTTGGTTGATTCAAACCTCATGGTGAGTTGAGTTAACTCTTCAAATTTTGACATATTTACATATGTTCCAAGCTAGTGCTATGTTGTAAAAGACACGTGAGATGTTAAGGCTCTTAGCTATTGGTGGCAACTACACAATTGCATAGTCATATTTAACCTAACCTGAATTTGAAGTTTTAAGCACCTTACCTATTGCATCTCAGTGGCCTTCGTAGGTCCTCTTAAGAAAATCAATCTCTATAGGAGAAATGTTTGTTATGCTCCTCACACCATTTGGCAGATGCTCTTTGTGTGTGGCAAAGGTAGCCTCACCAATTTGATGAATGGTTCTAAGGTTTTGAGAGTTTGGGACATGTAATCAATATTTTTTTTTGGGGTGTTTATGAATGTAACTTGACTTTTTTGAGCAAGAATCTCGTCCTATGAGGGTTGTATTTTTTTTTTTTCATTAATTGATTATGACAATTTTTAAATTTCTAAAATTATAGTTTAAAATTGTAAATAAATAATGAAAATTTTTAAAATTGTTAATTTTTTGACTTAAAATTTTTAATGGACATATAATTGTTTAAGTCAATTAATGACAAAAATCAAATATAAAATAAGAAAATTATTAAAGACCAAAAAATTAAAAAAAATTATTAATGACCAAAAGAAACTTTCGATAATATTTCTGATAAAAAATATATTGAAGTCATTTGAAAAAAAAAGGAAAAATTTCAAAACAACAATGATATTATCATTTTCCTTCTCTAAGTTAAAAGTTAAGTTGTATGAATTTGACAAACATTTTGATTGATTCAGACTATACGTGGGTGCAGATATTTGTGTGGCAGTAGACCTTTGGCGAGTTACAAACCAAAGGCAACGCTAAGTGAAAAAAGGATACGAGAGGGTGACATAATGAGCACATAGCATAATTTATCTGCGCTTCCTCAAGTGGCATCATTCGTAATCCTTGCGTCAGCATAACTTATGTCTGCCAAAACTGTCCTGTATATGGATAGCGTTTACCACTCATGAGTTATATAATAATCACCATCGTGGATATTTTTATCCTTTATGTAGTTCATGTCTTGCAGTGATTCATGGCTACTGAACAAGGGAACCTGACCTACTACCCACAAAGGCTAGAGTATAAACAGAGTGAAATAACGTGCATATGCTATCATCCCAGCGATGGCTAATTGTTCTATTTAATGCAATGTTCATATCATATGTACAATAATCTCAGACTATTGTTAGCACGTAAGTATAGAACAGAATAAAAATAAAACTATAAAAGTTAATTTCCTTCACAAAGCATCGATATCTATAAGCCTTAAAGTTTTCCTTTTAATTTGCTACCAAGCAAAACAACACTAAATTGGTAATGTTGATTTTTTTTCTTTTCATTTAACCATCTATATATTTTCTATGTAAATCAATATAATGACAATTTCTAACAATGCCCAAATGGGATCCAGGTAAATGGTAAGACATTACATGTATCGTGAATTCCCACTCAATCCGCAAACGTGGAAAACCTGCATGTGAAAAAACATCTCAATATCAACCCTTTCAACAATGTTAGCATAGGTAAATTCATCATCAGGAAATTGGTCAAACAAGTTGAATTCAAGAAAAGGCAAGTTCAGAGCAGCGATGCATTAAAATAAAGGACTTCACTCGTGCATCTTTTTACCACACAGTACTTGGAAAATCCAAACACCACCTTTCCTGTTCTTGAACTGCCATCTCTCAAATTTAAATGCCACAGATTTGCCCAAGTGTCATTACTACTAAAATTTCTATTACTCCCCCGCCCATATTAACCAATTCTGATTATATTGCACATTAAGATTAATCAGATGATGCGAAACAGTCCAATTCCAATTAATCCAATCTCAAATTCCTAATGATCCAACAGAGCCTGAGTATTCCCCAGGCTAACATTGCACATTCATACTCCTACCATGGTACAGAAGTTTCCTTATTAGTGGCGGGGACCGGGGGGAGTGATTATGTTAATGAATGTACGTAGACATCAGAGAGTTACTCTCACTAATGATCCCGAGTGGGCTGAAGAAGATATCGAGCATTGTGCAGAAGAGCATTGGCTTCCTCATTTGAGGCATCGAGTGCACGCAATTCTCTGATTTCTTCTTGCCATTTTTCCACTTGCTCCTTGTGAATCCTGAATATTGTAAAGTTAAACGGATCATACCACAGAAAGCCAACACTAATAAAAGTAAAAGAGCTATTAGCTCTGAATGTTTAGTGACAACTTCACAGCTCACATAATCAGTTTCTCTTCAAATTCATCGCTAAGCTCCTTGAACATTGTTTTCCCTGATTCTAGGAGCTCAGATACCTACATGCAATCCATCATTCAGCATGTCAAAGAGTTAGTTGATTTTTTTAAACACTAC
The DNA here is from genome assembly GCA_026544285.1 of Pachyrhizus erosus. Taxonomy (NCBI): domain Eukaryota; kingdom Viridiplantae; phylum Streptophyta; class Magnoliopsida; order Fabales; family Fabaceae; genus Pachyrhizus; species Pachyrhizus erosus. Next base: position 13,560 of record JAMLFT010001041.1, on the reverse strand, counting down.
AATTCCAAGCTTCACACGGTGTATAACTATATATAGCTACCCTCTGAGTGTAATTCTCAATCTTCTCAAGAAAAAGAGAGATACTGAGTTCCACTTCTTCAGATCCAGCAATGTTTGTCTCAAATTCATCCTCCTCTACAGTCTTTGATTCTGCTTCATCTCCCGCCTTTTCTTCCAACTATTTATTGTGAAAACAAAACCAAAGAGTAAAGAATGCCGAAAAGAACGCAAAATAAATTCATGACAGAAAAAGATTGAAAGACAAAAAAACAAATACCTCAGGTTTCATTCGTTTCCTCGCAGCTCCACTCTCTGTGCTTTCCCTTAGAGTTGACATTGGTGACGCCTAGAGGTACAAGTTAACCATATATGTTGTTAATGTTCCAAACCTAAAAGCAACATTACGCGTATAACGGAAACATTCACAAAATTCATCTAAGAATAAAAAAAGGAGAGCATATACTAGACTAAATTGCAATTAACTTGCATGAAACCCTAGCACAGCGAGTGAATTTGAACATTACAAACTAGAAAGGAGACGTAAAAGCATATATTCGGGATAGAGCCACTACAAAATAACACGACGTTGAACTGAGCAAAACTGATGCGAAAGCAGAATCGAAGACATTAAAATTTAAAAAGAAAGCAAACGGTATGCTAATGTAGATGATTGAATAAGAATTAAGCATTAGTTAATCGCCAAAAGTTCATAGAAAGGAAATAAAGAAGATCGATGAATTAGATTTTCCGTTCGATTTGCATTGTACTTGAAAGAGCGAAGAATATGAAAAAGTGTAGAAACGTTTATCTTATCCGATCGCGTTGATTATTTGTTCGAATCTCAAACCCGCGAGAGAAGGATTGGATCGCATTGAATAACGATTCAGGATCGGAACACCTTGTTATTTCAACATCAAAACAGAAACAACTCTCGGTCCCGCCAGATTTTGAAATGCGCGCGTTTTCTCGTATCAGAATGCAGAAAGTAAACCCTTAGATTAGGCTCTAGTTGATTGGGCCTTGTAAGATTAAGACCCAATAACAACAAAAACGTCAATTGACACTTAGTACTAAGAGGCTATTTGCATTTGCAACTCCTAAAAAAAAATAGTTAATTTAGTTTTATTTTATAAAAAATACTGAATCAATTAAATTAAAATGATTTTCCAAATTTCTTTAGTTTTATAATTATTTTTACTAAATTCGATCAATTAAACCATAATAAAACAAGTTGATTTGGTTTAATTTAGATTTAAATATAATTTTAGTCATTCTATTTTTTAATTTATAATTTTGATTTATTTTAAAATAAAGATATTTAATTTTAAAATTTTAAAAAATTTATAATTTTAGTCTCATCTTTAATTTTTTCATGTTTTATCTCTTTTATTTTCATAAATCTAACATATTTATTTAAAGTATTATCATAAAAAAATTTAATTAATTAAAATATAAAAATAAAAAAATTATAGCTGAACAAAAATTATATTCTTTTAAAAATAGAAAGATTAAATATCTCTATTTTAAAATAGAGAGATAAAAATTACTAATAAAATAAAATAAATAAAATAAAATTTTATTTAAATCCTTGATTTATTGCATTATATATATATACATATATATGAATGTACACGTGAAAATTTGAGAGATGAAAAAAATAAATCTTAATCATTTGACTATAATGGATGGTAAAATTAACTTTTTTTTAATTTTAATCTTAATTATCGATTTTAATTTACTTTTCTTATTCTCTCAATATATATATATATATATATTATAGAAAAATTAAGTTGATACCTTAAAAAATCATTCATTATAAATAAATAGGCATCATATTATATATATGTAAGCAATACAGGAGAGATAGTAAGGTTCAGATAATAAATCTTCAAGTTTCAAATCTCAAAATCAAGTATTTGAATTGAAGATGAACAACTGTTATTAATTTGATTTGACGTATATTCGAATAATATTTGGTAAGGCACCTTCATAATGGTGAAATTCACATGATATTTATTAACTCTGGGTCTTTTATTTGTTATCAATATATATCATATTATTCCATTTCTCTCAAATTTAATTTTTTTTATACAGATTAAGAAAATAAATATTTAAAAAATAATAATATTTATTATAAAATAATTATTATATATATATATATATATATATGTGTGTGTGTGTGTGTGTGTATATATATTAATTTTAATAGAAATATTATTAAATCTTTCAATAATAATATTTAATAGATGATAAAATTAAAATACATATTTAATATTTTAATAAAAAATAAAAATATAATTAATTTTGAAATATTTTTATAAATTTTAAACTGCAGTTATTTTAAAATAGAAAAAATAACACTCATTAAGATAGTTTAGTAGTAAGAGATTTGACTAGTTTGCACGAAATTTTATATTTAAATTTTATTGTCATTATTTTTTTTCATACAAAAAAAATACACTATACAAATAAGTGTATATATCAGATCTAAAATAGTTTTTAATTAGTAAATAGTTCAAAAGTATATGAAAATTCAACCCTTTATAATATAATTAGTTAACATTATATAAATTTTGAATCTCGTTTCTTACTGGAGGATAAACTTCTTTAATACTATATTGTATTGGCTGTTTTTTCTTTCTTTTTTAACTACTACTACATCGAATAAAAAGATTTCTCCTTTTTAATTCATACGATCTAGTATATTTTAGTATTTTACATTTTCTAAACTCCTGTTTTTTTTAAATACTCGATTTTTTTTTAAAAAAAAAACTTTACTGAGCACATGCTCAAGTTTAGGTTCAATAAGCGGTTCTCCTCATTCTTTTTTGGTACATAAGCGGTTCTTCTAATTCTTTTTTTGGTACATAAGCGGTTCTCCTAATTCAGTATCTTTAGAAAACTTCATAGTTTTATTTTTTTTGAAAAAATTTTAAATTATATAAAAGGAGGATATGTAGTTCACATTCAGCAATGACGAATGGGGTCCTCATATGTGAAGCAGTCGTTTGGTGAACATGGCAGGGGATGCCACCAGCCATGTGCAATATGGGCGTAGTTCCACGAGATAAGGCACAATATAAGGCTTAAATTCATGTGCATTTTCATAGCTGACTTATTCATGCTAGTCAAAACTTCTTTAGTAGTTGCTAATATAAAAAATTTCCATTTCTTGATAAACAGGGTAAAGCCATTGCACATACTAAGGCATTGCATGTTACTACTACCATTTAGAGCAAACGTTTATGCTCTCATGTTTTCTTCCATTCTCTTGCGTGTAAGAACTGACTTTGTATCATTAAAGAAATAGCAATACATTTTTTATGTTTTCCATTATTAAATAAAATTTATATGAAACTTATTAAATAAGGAATGTGATTAAATAAAGAATCTTTTTTCTTTTAGTTTGTCATTAAACTAGAGTACTACTCCGACAATACTCAAAAGTAGTATATTCAATTTATCACTATATATATTATGCATTACTTCTAAGCAAGATGTGCTGCAAATTGCATTTGACTGTACCACTTACGTACCACGGATCCTATACGTACGACCATAAAAGCATGTTCTTTCACTGCACAATGAGTCTGATCAATCATAAGGAGAAAATATAAGATGAATATTAATATTAACCTGAAGACGGCGTGTTTAGCAATTAGCATCCATCTTGTGTATAATTTTAATGGGTTGAGTCTTCTTCACACCTACCTAACTGCCTTCTATTTTTTTTAATGCGTGCATTACTTTCTAATTCTTTGTATAATAAGAGAACAACTTTTTGGGTCAACACCACCTTTTTTGTTCGATAATACAAATTCGAGTTTGAGTCAATTTTTTCTATGGGCCAAACGTCCCTAACAGCAGTTATAAATACCTCAAAGGAGTTTGTCATCTCAAGCAGCAAATCAAGAAAGTCCTTGTTCAGGAATCAGCCTCAGAGAAAGAGAGGATGAAAAAACTAATTTTCAGTGGTCTAATAGTGCTTGTGGGGTTATTCACCACAGAACTTAGAGTAGCATCTGCAGTTTGGCAGCGAGCTCATGCAACTTTCTATGGCGGAAGTGATGCCTCAGGAACAATGGGTAAAAAAATGCTTCTACATTTTGTCTTGTATTTTTCATTAAAGCAACCTTCAATTCAAAATTTAAGTACAAAATAAGAGCAATTAATTCCACACGATATGAAAGAGTAACTTGTTTATACTTGTAGGTGGGGCATGTGGCTATGGAAATCTCTACACTGATGGTTATGGGATAAAAACAGCTGCATTGAGTACTGCTTTGTTTAATGATGGCAAGTCATGTGGTGGTTGCTATCAGATAGTTTGTGATGCAAGCCAAGTGCCCCAATGGTGCCTTACGGGCACTTCCATCACAATCACTGCCACAAATTTCTGCCCTCCAAACTATGCACTCCCTAGTGACAATGGGGGTTGGTGTAATCCTCCTAGACCACACTTTGACATGTCTCAACCTGCCTTTGAGACGATAGCGAAATACAAGGCTGGAATTGTTCCAATTTTTTACAGAAAGTATGTTATGTTCTAACTATGTGTTTTCCTTTTATTTTCTAAAAAGTGAAAATGATTTCAACTTGTTCATGGACATAGCTCGCTAACTTGTACATGTTCTAATTTGATGCAGAGTTGGGTGCAAAAGAACAGGAGGCATCAGATTTACTATCAATGGAAGAGACTATTTTGAACTAGTGCTTATAAGCAACGTAGGTGGAGCAGGGGATATCTCTCGAGTTTGGATTAAAGGGTCCAAAATGAGTAACTGGGAATCCATGTCAAGGAACTGGGGGGCTAATTGGCAGAGCTTAAGCTATCTCAACGGTCAGGGCTTGTCATTCAGAGTACAACTCAGCAATGGAAGGATTCGCACAGCTTATAATGTGGCACCGTCCACTTGGAGATTTGGCCAGTCTTTCACCAGCAAGGTTCAGTTCTGAACAGAAGAATGCATATAAATATTACTCAGTATTCTTCAACTTTTTACATTTTATAATTATATGCAGTTTCTGATTTGTTTGTCCAAGTATGTTATATTTGTACGCTTTCCTAGGGATTGGTGGCTCAGCAAATTTTAGCATTTTGCGATGAACCCCACCAACTTGGGTAATATTTTTTTCTTTTTTCAACTTGGGCTAATATGTAAGCCCAAACAAGTCAATCTAGTTACATGAAATTTGCAATGATTGGACAAAAAAAAGCAGCTTGTAATTCTAGTATCCTTGTAAAATGATCTAAACAACCAGTATTACTTTGTCTTTCAAAGACAATGAAGGCTAATTACTCAGTACGACCACCCCTTAAAAGGCTTGTAAGCCTTGTAGTTCAGAAACAGCAGTAAAAAAAGTATACCCATGAAGCAGAACATCATTCTACACTAACTGTTTTAATCTGAACATGCCTACAACGTTAGTAATGACTCAAGGGGCAAAGTAATGGTTCACCCGGCAGAACATAACCAATGAATAAAGGCAGAGTAACCATTTGTTTTAAATGCTAGCAGGCTTTTGGTGTGTTATTTTAGAACTTGGTAGTATTAAAAATGATACTTAATATTGAAATATCATTTTTATTTAGACAAGGTAAAATCACGCACAATTAATTATATTCACCTTGAAAGTTAAAAATTTCATCCACCTGGAATCAATTTTAATAAAATTAATTATGAGAAACTAAAATCTAAAACAAACCACAATAATTAGTTACTTTACAAAGTGATTTTTGGTTGACACCAATGGCTGTCTGCACAATCCGTACAAACACTTTGCCATCATAAACGACTAGTATGCAACTTGTCAAACGGAAAAATTAAATATTTTGAATGCCAGTAAAATAAATACAGATCCTCTTACAAGGAACCTGGTAGCGCCATCACCATTCTTTTAACCATTTCCAAAACTGTTCATACTATATCTTACAGGCAAACAGCCAGTTATTGATGACCAATCAAAGGTGTGCTGAACATCACGATTCTTTTGCTTCCTCTTAACATAGGCCACTGAATAGTCAGACAAGCTGGGCAATGATTAAAATAATATTTTCTTGATAATTCTTAACAGTTGTTCTTAAAAAGAAGAGAACCAACAAAAATTAACGCTCAAGCAGCCCAATGATCTTCTTCTACAGTTTGAATAAGGAACTGGTGCAAATCAATGGCATCCCAGTCAACAGAAGCTGGGCTTCCACCAATCTTTGATGTACTGTTGTAAAGTATGCCACCACAAATATAGCATTCATGTCATCTTCGCATTACACGGTGGCGTTCTCGTTTCCTAAAGCGCTCTAACATGAATTCATCGGTTGCAGCCTGCCTCTGTACTGCTCCAGCTGCATCAGTGCTGGAATCATTTTGTTTGGATCCAGAACTATCGTCCTGGTGACTTCTATCTTTGTACAACTCTGGATGTTCTGCAAATTGGAGGCTTTTCCAGTCAGTAATCAAAATTCAGAAAGTTTAAAACAATTAAAAACAATCAACAAAGTGTCGGCCTATATCTATAGCGGCAAATGCCAAAAGATGAATTCGTTGATAACTAAAACAAGGCTGACATTGACACAGCAAACAAGCAAATATGTACTCTAAAAAGACAGAATCAAGGAAACGCAACCTCTTCTAAGTTTTTCAGCATAATCCCTGCCACGCTGGAAATAATCAGCACTATAACTTGACGGAATGCTGAAATCTGATTTTGTTCGACCCATAAGCCTCTTTTCCTGTAGAAGCTTTTTGGCAGCCTCTGTTTCTTCAATATTTTTTAATTTATATCTGCAAACATCGAATCAAACCCCATTAAGACACCACCATTTTTCTTCCTCAATAAATAGATTAATAAAAGTAACATTAGACAAAGACCACCAGGTACTTGCAACATATAAGAGAAATTATACAGTTAAAAAGCAATGAACCAACAACAAGAAGAATCATCTGGAATATAAATCATTGAAAAAAAGAACCTTCAACAGAAAAGCCAAAGTTCATAAAACTTGCTTGTCTGTTTCCAACTATGGGTACTAAGAATCACCCAGATAATCACACGCAGCCAAAGTTTAATTTGACAGAAAAATAAAAAGGATAAAATGCAAATGCAAAGTCAAATTCATTGAAAAACTTCATTTTTTTCCCCCAATGAAATATATTAAAAAAGATACAGTAAACAAGAACCATCACGTACTATCAACAAATAAGAAAAAGAAGAAAAATCATTACCCTTAAAAAGAAATCAACCAAGGAGGCAAGGACAAGATGAACCATTTTGAATATACAACATTGAAAAAAATAAGATTCAGTCGAAAAGACAATGTCCTTAAAATATGGTTGTTTGTTTCCAACTATAGGCACCGAGTTAGCATTTGTTGTGCAGACAAAACAGAATGTTATGTTCTCCTTAGTTCCACCCCTTTTAGCAAAACTCCATGTCCCATTCTGATTTATTTTTAAAATGCACCAAACAGAGAATACAAATTTATATGTTTAGTCCTGTTTTAACCTGTCTACAAAAGGCTATCTGAGTAATCATACTACAGATTAATTTATCACCCAGATGAATAACAGATAGCCAATGATTAACTTAAAAGAAATAAACAAAAAGAAATATCTCGATTATTAAATGCTTCTACAACAAATAATTCAAACTTCATATATAGCCATCACAAGTAAAAGAAAGCATACTCGATTGGAAGCTGAACCTCAGCAATACCGGTAGTCCACTGAGTAGAGCTTTCTTCTGAATTTCGCCTTTTTACCTGACAGCACACCATATTTTTAAAGGAAAGATGATACAAATCCATGAAAAAGGCAATGCACATCAGAAGACTAAGATGTATCACACACTACCTATACGACACATATCCTTAATAGTACCAATAAACTAGAAAGTAAACAAAGAACAATAAAGAGGAGGTATTCACTTTAAGATGCTCAGGGATCTTATAAAGTTCATCTTCAGCACGTTTAAGCTCGTTCTCAACTTGATCCGCTGCATCAATTTTCCTTCCCCTCTTCTTCGCTAACTCGTGCTCAATATATTGCACCCTGTTCAACAAACAAGTGGCACCAACATCAACAACCACATCCAAACTCAAAAACCACAGCGCAAACACAAAACATAATATACACACACACATATTGGGATCTTCAACCATAACAGCAGTTTCTTGAGCGAACGTGTCTTGAAGAACAAGCTCGTCTTTGTCGCCGCCTTCTCCGTCGTTCTTATCGGCGGCTTTAGCAGCCAAACCGGCGCCGGTACCAGTCTGCACCTGCAAACTAGGGTTTGCCGGAATCCCCGATTTCCTTTCCCTCTGCTTCTGGAGGAGCTTAATTTCCTCCAATGCCATTCTGTACAGCGTAATTGCATCAGTGAAATCGAAACCCTAGCATAAAGTTCCCTATTAGAATTGCAGCATTGAAATGAGAGAAACCTTCTTTCTCGTTCGTCGTCGGATTCATTGTTGCTTTGAGATTGAGGAAGTTGATCTTCGTCTGTTGGAGCGCTTCTCTTTCTGTAGTTCTTCCTTCGTTGCTGCTGCTGCTGCTGCTGCTGCTGTTTCCAATCATCCATCGTCGTTAGCGGTAACAAATGCAATGCAGAGCCGCAGAGGTTTAAACGTAACGTCTTAACCGTTCAACACTCAGCTAAGTATTTAATTGTTAAAATATCCCTTTATTTATGTAAAAAATTTAATTAAGTTTTTATATTTTCAAAGTTTTAATTTTTTTTTTCAAAATAAATATTTCAAATATTTTTAGTCCAATATATAATTAATTTGTAAATTTGATCATTTTAATTTACGATCAGTTACATTTATTATTTATTTTTAAATTAATAAAATAAAATATAATTAAAAAATATAATTTTAAAAAATGATATTGAGGATTAAAAAGATTTGATTGAAGTATAACTAAAAAAAATGTATAATTGAATGAAAAGGATATAATTGAAATATTTTTTTAAAAAAAAATACTTGATTGAAGTTTCAAAAATATAAAAATTTAGATAAGTTTTTTAAATAAATAAACGGACTATTTTAACAATTAAATCTATATAAAAAAACAAATATTTAAATTATATTAAAATTAAATTTTATAATAAAAATATTTTTAAATATAAAAATTATTCTAACTAGTATTTTAGTCTATATATAAGGTAAATATTTATTTATTATAAATTTTAATTACATAAAATAAATATTTTCAAGTATAAAAATAATATTTTAAATTTATGATAAATAATTTATATTATAAAATAAGATTATTTTTAATTTTAATTATAGATAATTATTTTAAAAATTAGTGAAATTAATTTAAAAATAAAGATAAAAATAAATAATTAAAAATCATTTATATTGATGTAGATAAATGATAATAATTTTTATAAAAAATTATAATAGTTTGAATGAAAATAAATTTGAAATAAAAATAATAATAATAAAAAAAATTAAGTGCTCGATGAAAATAAAATTAACTCTTAAAATTTGTTTCATTCAAGAATTTAAGAATAATTCTTAAAATATTTTAACTTACCAATAATTCTAAAAATATTTTTAGCATAAAAATATTTTTAGCACATGTAATGGATAAGAATAAATATTTTTATAGTATTAATATCAATATTTTAGCACATGTAATGGATAAGATAAATATTTTTTATATAATTAAAATTTATAATAAATAAATATTTTTAAATATATTAATTATATTATAATATATATATTTATTATATTAATATTTTTAATATATAAATTATATTTTAAATTTATAACAAATAATGACATTGTATAAAATTCAATAAATTTATCAAACATGATAGTTTATTATTAAATAATAATATGAAAATTATTTTATATTATTAACACAATCTTTTTTTTTCTTAAAATCATGACAAAATAACTATCATGTTTAAGATAATTATTTTTCACACACATGAGTTACTAATGTAAATTTATGTAAAATAAATACTCTTATAAAAATATTAACTTTGCATTTTATAGTTATAGTTGAAAGAGTAGCTTTTCTTTTTTTAAATTTTTTTTTTATCTCCAATTAAACATTTAAATCATTTGGCGTAGGAAAAGAAAATTATTATTTTAGAATTGTATTATATTAAAGATCTTTATATGATAATTTGTTATTTTTTTGATTTTATTTTTTTGATTTTCATGACATTGATGCAAATTATTTAATAAGATCTCTTTTCCCTATCATATTTTTTAATCATAAAATTTAAATTTGAAATCTCATTTAAGAATTTTGAATCTAGTACCGTTCAGACATGTTAATTTATTTTTAAGAATGACTCATATTAAACAAAAAGGCAGAGTAGAGAATATAGAATACATAATATTGGAAGAATTGAACTCATGAACATTTATATATTTTACAACTTAATCTTAATCAGTTAAGCTGGCTTGATGTCTTGAGAATAAACTTAATATTCTTTTTAATTAATCTGGATATCACCTTACTTTGGCCATCATTTGAATATTTTATAATTAAAAACATATTAAATTTGTTCTTAAACGTGCAAACGTTATCCATTTGGTTTCTTATATTATGACACCGTTTCTAATGGTCCTACGTTGACTGTTAGCCATTTATACATTCGTAATTCAATCTTTGTAAATGTAATGCATTCTCAATTTGACTAGAAAGATGCTTTCAACAGTTGTTCATTCTACTACTCTTGGCTACCTAGCCTGAACTGTGGCCATTGTAACTCGCACATCAGAGGTGCATCTTTCCCTTTAGTCTCGTACCAGGAAAAGGTCATGTTAATGCTCTATCGTCCATTCCGAATATGAACTAAACTGTCTCACAACACAACTAAGCGAACAGTCCAATTTGGTCCATAAGAATTAAGAATATGTTATACACAAAGACTAAATTATGAATGTACTACATAAATAGAGAACAAATTAACAATGTACAAAAAGATTAACAACTAATCTAGGATCATTAGAGATGACATCATGTTGTCAATGGACAGGGACCAAACCAATGATATTTGTATATGTATAGAGATTAATTTAATAACTTTTTACATATAAAAACTAAATCTACCATCTCCAACATTTATGAGGATTAAACTATATGTTTAATTTTTGTTTTTTTAAATTTAGTGGACATTGAATAACGAAATCCATTTTATATAATTGAGTGCCTCCAATTTTAAGATGTCCGCATCTTACCAAACTGATTTAACCACTGACCAACCCAAAAGAGAAAGTGAGGTGGTGCAGGTCTCCAATCTTTATTCTTGTTTACAAAATCTATGAACCACAAAACTAAAGAAATGAATATACCCACTTAAGAGGTGACAGCTTCTACTTTATAGAATTTGTATTACTCTTAACATGTACTATAATCCACGATACAATTATAACATTATTCTCCATGCAATATCATTGAGCAAAATGCAACACCGCAAAAGACAGAATGAATCACAACGATTCAAAAATTATAAGGAAAGGTATGATTAAAGACAACTTAAATTAACTCTTCTTAGGAGCAAGCTTGGTCATGATGTCATCAACCTGTTTAGTATCAATCTGGAAGGCCTGAGCAAGAACATTATCAGGCACAGTTGGTGTTGAGCTGAAAAGAGCTGCAGCTATAGACACTGTGCCAGGGAGTTGGCTGTTGAAGGCAGAAAGCACAGAAGCAGGCTTATCCCCATTGTTCTTCTGATAATGCACCAAACCTTTTGGAAACACAAAGATTTCACCCTTCTTAATAGACTTTGAGATGAGCTTGTTGGCTGTGGTGATGAATCCAACGTCTAATTGTCCATCCAACACAAACACAATCTCAGTGGCACGAGGGTGAGTGTGGGGTGGGTTAAGTCCCCCAGCTTTGTAGTCAATCCTAGAGAAAGACACTCCCAATGTGTTAAGCCCTGGAATTTTATCCACATTGGCTGCAGTAACCACAGATCCCAATGTGTTGTTGACAACTCCAGGCTTGGCTAAACCAGCAAAGGAGAAATCAGTTTCTGTCACATTTGACTCTGCCTTGCAGGCAAAGCCATTCACCTTCACACCTGCACATAATTAATTACACACCATGCACATCATTGTACTCTTATACTAAACACAATTTTGGTATACATTTACTTGAAATATAAGAGCAGAGGGAGAAATTTGAATGGTCAATAGTAATTTATATACATTACCTGAAGAGGGAAGTGCCACACAAAGATCTTGAAGTGTGTCAGGGTCAGAAGCGAAGGCAAAGGAAATGGCACAGCAGAAGAAGACCAAAATTACAAAAGTGTTTGTTGGTGACATGGTTTGGACTTTGAATAATAATTGTGTTAATTGCAATAGTAAAGCGTTAGATCGATACGTGGAAACAGAAAAAGTTCTCCCTTTTTTTTATATAGCAAGTGATAAGAGAGGAATGTTTATGTTGGATGGTGAGAAATGTGGCAAGTTGATCTCCTTTATATATGTATTATTTCTAAACAGGTAGTGGTTATGGGCAGAGTAGATGGGAGAGATGTGATGGTAAAGCATTAGTGTAGTTCTATAACTTAAACTCAAAGCAATTTGTAAAAGGGCTTAATAGGAATTCTATAAGATTTTAAGTCTTTTTTTATATAAATGGGAAAATAAGATTTTAAATCTTTAATAGAAAAGAATAGTTTTATTTGAATAAAAATTATCAACTTACAGATTAGTTTGTTGCTTGTAGGGAATATTGGAACATTGACTATCCAATGAAGAGGAGTTAGGCAAGAGATGCAAGGTTATAGACAGATCCAGACTTGATCCATTCATTGTGATGAACACGAGAGCACATCTTCTATCTTTTTTCCTCCTTTATTCTCTAGGAAATTCAGTTCAAACAGTAAAGAAATCAAGTTTGATTTATCTATTTCTTATTATAGTAGTACTAGTTAGTTTAATCATGATTAAATTATCAAATTAGTAATTAAAACTAACTAGATTATAGATATTATTAAGAAAGTGAATTGTGTGTATATATATATATAAAGATATATTTATATTTTTATTAATTTCTTTTATTATTAAAAAATAATGTAAAATTAGTTAAATTTTATGCCATGAAAAAATTAATTGACACTTATCTTATTAGTAAATTAAATATTCAAGGTTATATGATTGATTTAAGATAATTTGAAAAATTTTATAAAGTAAATTCATTGATACTTTTATAAACCTTTTTGTGTTAATATATTTAATTAAGTCCTATTAAATATTTTTTAAACTGATCATTCAAGCAATTGTGATAAATTTTTTGAACTATATAAAAAGTTACAATTGAATAATATTAACAAAGCTTAGATATAATGAATAAGATATATCACAATAATAAAATTATCACAAATGTTAACTTTAAACATGTCATCTGTAACATCCCAAAATCCATATATATAATATTAATTTCAAAGTTTACTTTTTATCATAGTATGTGGGGGAATGTTTAAAGGAATGAATTAATAAATAAAAAATATTTAAAAGGCAAATATGAGTAAAAATTTTGAATTTATAAGATTTGAAAATTTATAGAAATAATAAATAAT
>JAMLFT010001040.1:0-33969 GCA_026544285.1 Pachyrhizus erosus | reverse complement strand
AAATAGTTAAATATTTAAATAATAATTATAAATTTCAAAATCTTATATTTTATAATTTTAAGAAAAGTAATTGCATAAAATAAAAATAATTTTTTAATTTTGTTTAAATTATTTTTATATTTTGTTAAAACAATACATTAAACTAAAAATTATTAAAAAAATATAGTAATTTTAGTGAAAAATAATTTAATCTTTTTGAACATAACTTGTAACTTATCATATCATTATCTACTTCATGTCAAATACAAGATATCATAACATAATAATTTATATGATAGGATTAAATTTTTTTATCATTTTGTCCTATCTTACTCTCATAATTTTTTATTATATTTTATTCTGACTAATAAATGACCCTTATACCTAATCTTATGTTAGTTACCAAATTAGGACAAAATGAGTCACACTAATTCGAGCTAAACCAAACTTGAATCAATTTGATAAGAATGAACTATGCTTAAAGCTTGAATCAATTCCTACTTGCTTTCTACCATGAAGGGAACTCCAAAACTAATATTGTTTCTCATATGGTACGAAAACTAATCAATAAAAGTAAATGCAATGTCAAAAAATACAATTTAAGTCTTAAGTAATTAAACATAAATGAGGGTTAAAGTGAGAGATGATGTCAAGACTCTCATTGTGAAAAAGTTTTGTACCATTAAATTAATTAGCTTAAAAATCAACGAATGATATCCTTTTCTTTTTCTTATGTTTTTCCATTGTTTCCTTAAGTTGCCCATATACTTCCTTCTTTCTCTACTCACCCTTTCCTCTCCTTCCAACACCTCTTACCACCACTTGCAATCCTTCTCCTCCAACCTTTAACATTAGAATGACCAACACCTCAAATTAGAAACCTTTTTTTGGGTTTGTCAAATGATTTTATTCTTTAGATCTATGCTTCAATTAAGATTTTGGATGTGTTCCATTGTATTAGCACCTCCAATATTGACACTATCTCTAGACCAAGCGAATTGACGCTGTGAACTATAACTAACCTCACCATAAATCCCATCACACTCACAATGATCCCCATCATGAGACCTATCATAAATCCTATTGTGAAAACAACCATAAACTCCACCATGACCGTCCTGTGAAAGCCACCATGCAACCTTGATCCATTTTTCTCCCTTTTTTCCCCCCTTTTCTCCTTTGTGTTGATGGCAAGGGAGGCACAATTATAAGCATAATGGAGGATTAGAAAGATGTAGCAACAAGAACAAAACGATGAAGGTGGAGCATGGACTTAAAAGAGAGGGAGAAATTAGAAAAAAAAAAGAAGAATGAATAATTTCAACTTCTATCTTCTTAACGAATTACTCTAATATTCAAAAAAATCTTTTTAATTCTGGAAGACTTTAAACATATTACAAGTCCTTATCTTAATGAATTTAAAAATTAAGCCAAGTTCCAAATAATGAAATCACAAACCCAAAATCATGGATGTCTAATATAAAAAGGCCGCACTTTTTTCGCAATACAAGTAGTTATATTAATGAATTTAAAAATTAAGACAAGTTCCAAAAAATAAAATCACAAACCTAAAATCATGTATGTCTAATATAAAAAGGCCACACCTTTCCACAATCCATATATCTCAAACATTACCTTTTTTCATTCCAAAAAAAAAAAATATTTACATTTCAAAATTATCTTTCTATAGATAATAACACTTAAAATTTATGGAATGTAAGGAAAAAAAATTCATCTAAAAATATAATATTCTTTATGTATAAGTGACCTTTGAAAGAAAGTTTTATCTTGCAACCTAAATAATTTTTACCATGTTATTGATATGAATATCCACCAATTTTATTGATGATTACTTTCTACTGAAAAATTTAATTGACTACTTCTGATAATCTCCTTCTAAATTACATTTTTTCCATCCATAAAATTCAAACTTGAGACCTTTCTTGAGGAGGATCAAACCTAAAATTATTCGGACCAACGACTTGTTAATAATTAAGTACATGTTTGGCACATAATTCACTTCACCTCAAACATTCGTTTAGGAAAGGAAACTTTTGATTACTTTTAGATTCACCGTTAAGTTGAGGGAGGTCCTCACAAGTTTTCAAACACAACTTAAGTTGTTTCATGCGAGCCATTTACCAACGAAATATATAGACACTATAACAAACCTTTAGTACAAGAATAAAATTACGTAGGTAAACACATACAAGAAACCTCAAGTACAAGAAGAATATATGACTCCCTCCTGCAAAACAAGAGATGTTATCACACAAAAAAACATATTAAATGACAATTTATGTTCTCAAACTTTTATTATAATTTTGATCCAAATAAATAATTATTGTGACCTAAGATAGATAATAAATAATAAAGCTAATTTAATAAAATTATACCACTCGTTAAACTATTTAACATTTATTTTAAAATAAACTAATATTATACTATCCGCGTTCAAACTAACAAGATTTATCGGGATCATTTACTATACAAAGATTAAATCTAATAAAATGTAATATTTTAATTCAGAGACCCCCTTTCACTATACATATTATGTCACCCACCATGACAACCAGTAAATTTGTACAACTCTTTCTTCTTTTTTTTTTTTTTTTTCAAATCATCAACAGTCCAGGAAATAAATCCAAGATAATATCTTTTTACCAAAAAAAAAAATCCAGGATAACACCCAGGATTCATTTTCAACGTTCCAAATTATTCTGCGCGTCCTTAAAATGCTTTTCATAGTCAAAGCTCCAACCCACCGAGAATGGCTCCCCGACAATGTCATCACTAATCACTCCAGATTCATACGCACAACCGAATAGAGCACCCTACAATGGTACAAAGGATAAAAGCTAACTATTATAATTCTAGTCAGACACAAACACACAAGCACGATGGTTCCGTATCAGGCCCGAAAACACAGGAACTTGTCTTAGGAAGGATAAGAACCCTGTTCGACATTCGGTCAATTCATAAAGTAAAAAAATAAGCGTGCCATCTAAACATCTTGAAATCAGCCAGGTGTGGAAGCTTCAGCAACTAAGCAAGCCATTCTTAAGATTCCAGAGTGTTGTTTCTAAAAACTGATACTAATTTAAAAAATATTCTGATGTTTGAGGATATCAAAAGATTTCCCATTAAGTAGTGGTGTAATTGTAAGACAAAGTATATGAAATAAAAGTTTAATAGATATGAGTTACCCATATACCAGAAATGAAAATTCAAGATCACATCATACCAAAAATTGCAGATTTTGGTATATGTTGTTTGATTTGTCCTTGGTTGAACCATCAACTTGGCCAATTGAACCATCAACTTGGCCAATTGAACCATTCAAACCACAACCAAAGGTCTCATTGAATTGGGTTTGAAACATTACTAACCCCAAAAACATTACTATTACTGTTTTATTCAGAGATCAAAGTCTTGCTTGTCGACCCGTTTGGGGATGTTAAAAGCTTAGTAATTATACTAAGATACGTTAAATAACTTTTTTAATAAACTTCTCAATAAACACTTGTCGAAGAAGAAAAAAAGCAAAATAAATAACTTTTTGTCATACGTTAAAATCAATTATGCATCTTAACTTTTGCAGAAGTTAGATGAGAAAACTACAAAAATTATAGAAACTTAATTTATTTTACCTTGTGTTCTATTTTTATAAGTATTTATTGAGAAGTTTATCTAGACAGACTAATAAAGGAATCTGAATATTAATTTACATGCTAGAGAAATGAACAAAGTAGGATTTACCGGCAGACGAAAATTAGCAAATCTTTAGCTTTGAGCACATTCAAATGGACGCAAGCGTAATGACCCTTCAGGAAACTCCTGCATTCTAAATGGCTCCAAAAGTTGAAAGGGCCTGCAGAAAACAAAAGCACTTGACTCAGAATATATCCAAATGATTCCAAAAGTTGAACATACTAATTAATTTAGCAAAGAATAGAAAGGGAAGAATGGATCAAAATATCATGCCCAATTCATGAAAAATAACAATTAAACATGGAAGACATTAAATCCAACCCTCCTGGTTAATTGCCTGACATGTTATCACCTGGGCGCACTGACAAGATGAGAAGTGCAGCCTACTTGATATTATTAGGATTAAGTCAAGAAGCAAAGCAATCTCTAAAGTTGGTGATGAGTATGACACAACATTAAGAGAGAAATAGTAAATTAGTTCAATTATTAAAGAGAAAATGGACATGGTAGAAAGTGTGACTCCCAATATTAAGAGCAGAATGGTAGACCGAAATAAAAGTCATGCTCATTGCCACCATCGAATTTACTTCTAGACAGGCTTGCAAGGCAGCTTATAAAGTTATAATAAGCTACGTGAACAATAACCAAGTAACATAATTTCATTTCCAATATATAAAAAAAACAACAAAAGGTCCAATAATCCTTACAAGATAGAATTACTGCTACGGGATAGTTTTTGTTGATTGCCTTCCATAGCAACTAACACATCACCAGTTTCTGGTCCTGCTGAACCACCAGCTACAGAAGACAGAACAGGAGCACTTGGAGTCCATATCTAAAATAATGCACGACCAAAAAGCTTCAGAATTGAAGATTTTATTCAATTCAAAAGATACTATGCACCATAGAGTCACCTACTCACCTTTATTGTGCTATCAATTCCACTGGTTGCAACAACAAAATCAAATGGATGGCATTGTACAGAATTTACAACTGTAGCACGAAGAAGAAAATAGTGTCAAACAACCATACAAGAGGAGACTATTAAACCCAAAAACCTTAAGGAAAACAATGTTTACCAGATTCATCACCATTCAGCATTTTTATGAGTCTACCAGTACGCTTTTCCCAAATAAACCATCTGCCATCATCACTTCCACTGGCAACATATTCACCTACAAATAAACACGTGAGATGATCTTGAACAAATTTGCAACTATGGTGGACCGACTGTCAACTCAAAATTCTCCATTTGTCTACCATAGATTGAATAGTCAAAAGGAGGCATTCACTAGGATACAATAAAAAAACACCCACATGCCAAAAAAAACATAACTACATTTTCCCGTGGTGGCTATGCATATAACATCTGAACCATTGGTTTTCATTTCTAAAGAAGATACTGCCATTCATAGTAAAAGAAATAACTCAAGAGTACTTAAATTATTAATTAGATTATATAATAATTACTATAGTTAGGATATTTAGGGATACTTTACATTTTTCATCAGAGAGCCTCCACCGCATCCATACAGTTTTTTTTTCTCCTATCTCAATAATTGATACTATAATGATTAGAGCCAATTGTTTTTGGTATATATATTATACATTTCTCCTCAAACAAAGCAAGAATACAAAGTGAAAATAATAAATCAACAAAGAGATAGAAACAGGGAAGAAAAAAACCATCTTGCTTTCATTAGATTTGTTTGGTATATGCAATACTCATCGTTCACGACCAATTCAAATTTAGAAAATGACATGTGAAATAGCATACCTCTTTGACCAAGAAAATTGGCTTGTTTTATGTCAGTCCCAATATTGCAGTGGCCAATAAATCTCTGTTTCATATCAACAGCTGGTTCAGGCTGCAATATTAACAAGAGAGCAAAAATTAATTTTAACATTAGTTAATAAGTTTCTCAATAGAAGTTGCATCACCAAAGAATGAAGACACCAACATTAAGCAATGAAACGGGCTTACAAATAAAACCTATATATAAAAAACAAAAGAAAAAAATTTCTCAAGCACTTCAAATCTGAAGGTTGTTGCACCCTTTCAACATAATATTAATCATTACGTTTTAGGATTATGCATTGGAACCAATAGAGGAAGAAAAACAAACATCAAATGAAGCCCTTACATAAATCCAGGAAATAAATTTATATGGCATCAACAAAAATAAAATTTGAAGATAGTAATATGTACCTGATAAGATGTCCTACTGTTCTGTGACGATGATGGTGATTCACATGAGCCACTTGCACCAGCATTGTCTCTGGAGTCACCTCTCCGATGAATTCTAAGATTTAAACTTCCATGAAGAATATTTGATTCAAAATCATGTTCCTCATCACCAGATATTGATGTTTCAAAGTCCAACTCCAATTCCTCATCGTAATCAGAATCATCCCTATCTGATCTTGAACCATCTTGTGTAGCATCGCCATTAGCCTCAGGACGATAGAGTATGTCACTTAATGATAGTATTCTTCCACCCCGACTATCAAGCCTTGATGCCCCATCATTGGTCTTACTAGTTTTTTCAGCTTCGGCTGCTAAATAAATCAATAAGATCAACATAAATTGGCAAAAAAGAATGGTGCATAATTTTCCAATCATAAAGAGAAATATTTGGAAATTAGATTGATTTTTCCGTATCAAATTTTAACAGTTATGACTTCAATACTCTAAATATCATTGGTCTACATAAGAGAAAAGTAAAGCATGTTTCAGTGAGATCAATGGAGCACAAACTTCTTTAGGCAACAAGGGTTATTCACAACTTTCATCTACACAAGTAGAAGAATAATTATTGACAAATTTGCGCATACATGCAGAAATAGAAATGAAGCAATTCAATATAGACCTCTGTATAACTAAATCCATCCATTAAAGCCATCTTATCCATACCTACAGCAATGTCCTTCTTTACATTCTCCACTCTTTCTACAACTTCAGATTTGGATGGGGCCAATGAGTGGGAAGCAACAGCAAACTCCAAAGCATCTTCATGTCTACCCAACTGCAATGAAATAACATTAATATAATGGGTTTTAAAACTAAATGGGCAGGTTTTATTATCAAAGAGTATGCTTGACACAAACAAATGGCATGGAAATGAAGTCAAAAAGACCCATACAAATCCCTCTAGTCAAAAGTCAAAACATAAATTCACAGATACAAATAAGTAATAACTAATTAGTCAAAAAAATGCTTTAAATCTCAAATTTCTTTTAATCAAAACTTAATGAAATCCTGTACAAGTATTCCCTTTTACCCTAAATTTTATCAAGGTGGGCTTAATACCTTTTATTCTTCCAATTAAAAAATTCACAGATAAAAAGGTTTCAACCTACTCTTTAGTTTCTCTTTGTTTCCTTCTGGGTTTCTATGATCTTGTCTCTTGGTGCTTTAGTTCGCATTTTATAATCTACAGCAAATTTTCTGTAATGTATTGAACTATCATGTTTCTGACCTCCAATCCTGGCTGGCATGGGAATTTTATGGTTTTAAGATGTTTCCAACATGAATAGCCCTCTTTCAATATTCAAGTTCTATATCCTGTTCCCACCCCAACCGCCCTAAAAAAACTTGCGTACACAGGATAGTAATGAGAATCAATATCGAACACAAGTGCTTCTGCTTCAATTCTCTCTCCCATTGTCACTACTACAGCACCTCTATGCACAACCCAAACACACAGATTCTTATACAAAACATAAAAAACAAAATACACAAGCACAAAAAATCCTTTCATTATCAAACTTCATCCATACGAGTATACTTCTCTTTTTCTCTTTTATGAAGCTTTTGTTTCTTCTAACAAAAAAATTATAAGACTCTAATAATTTGTCCTATTTTGAATGAGGCTTAACGAGTCTCAGAAACTAGCATGACACATTATTTGAAAGTGAACACATTTTAAAAATGCACTTCATACAACAAAGTTACCTGTGACAATGCTTCTGACATAAAGTAAAGTGCTTTATAGGAGGAATTATCAATTTTCCGAGCAGCATAGCAGTCTCTTATAGCCATATGAGCATCGTTTTTCCACTTCCTCTGGATAAGAGTGGAAAAGTTCAAAACATGTCTCATCCACAAAATATGATTAAAAAAAAAACTAAACTGAAAGGAAAGCAAAATGCTAAGACCCAGTTTAGTTGTAACAAGAACCTTGACCAATAATGCAGCACGAGTACACAAGCATTCATGTTTCAGCGCAGGCCCAATAATATGGCTATAGCCATTCAAAACCTCATTACATGCCTCAATTCCATTATAGGGTGTCCCATTATCCAATGATTTCTTAGCATATTTTATTAGTTTCCTGCACTTGTCAAGCTGTAAAACCCTATTAGACAACAAAACATTATGCAAAACTGAAGTGACATGTCATAGTTACACCACACATATCTACAGAAAAAATTATGCTTAGGCATAAACCCCCCCACCCCCAACATACCTTTGCAGCGTTGTTCTTTTTAACAGGAAATCCATTTGGGAAAACATTAGATACACAAGGCTGCAACTCTGTCCCATTAATTGTTGGTGAGTAAGTCATCAGCTTTGATAAGTCTCCTGAAGTATACTGCATCTCATTCACTCCAGCTGCATAATGCAAAAATCAAGTACAGTCTCAATTTTTACAATCAACATAAACACAGTGACCAGAAACTAACAGAACGGAGGTTCCTGCAGTTAAAAAGTTATAAATAGATCTTTGAGAACATCCAAATCCACACAATACTCAAATTCTAGAAAATAACTGTGACAGATCATCAAAGAAACCTGTCAGCAAATGAAATAAATACCACTTTTAAAAGAATTATTTTAGGAATTAGATCCCCGTTATTATATAAAGGAATCAAAATGATATGATAGGACCTTTCACTAATGGTTGCAATAATATGCATGACAAACTCAAGTTGAGAAAGGTAATGAGTCCCAATATAAGTAGGATTAACATGTACACACACATCATTGAAATCATCGAACTTAAACATAGTATCAATGGCCCTCTTCAAATACACATCTCTCTTCTGATGTCTCTGATAATGTGACTTAGGTTACAATAATAACAAGCATAGCATAACCAAATAGCTGACACCATGCAAAAAAAATGTATCCCCCTTCCCACCATTCATAAATTAAACTGTCAGGTAATTAAAAAACTTCTATAATTTACCCAATACTCCCAAATAATTTGAACAAGAAAAGTCCATTACATTATAGTATTAGTGGAAATTTTACCCATACCTTGAACAAACAAAATCACATTACATTATGCAACTAGCAACAAATAAATAACCAAGAAACAAGGTTGAACGTGATATGCTTTACCATGATTTACATTCATCAAGTAAACATGCTCTCCACTATAGCTGAGGAGAACCTCGTGCCCATCAGGACTGAATGTAACATGAGTTAAGTGCAAGCTTGGATGTCCCTGGGGAAAAAACAAGATAAAATTTCAGATTGAGAGCAACGTTTGACTTGAAGTGTCAGAAAGACTTACATGTCCATAACACACCATATACCAAGGAGGAAAATGGGTGAGCAAATACAATAAAACCTAGAGCGTGTAGGTCATTAGGTATGTAGAATGAAAAATTAACATTACTACTTGATTTTGGTTTAGGCATTCTAGAGATAGGAATTACTAATGATATCTCTGACCCAACATTGTTTAATGTGTGTAGATTCTGTGTCTTGAGTTCTTTTCCAAAAGCCATTTGTATAAAATTAACAAAATATCTCAAGAAAAAGCTGCCACCACCACAGCCACAGCTGTCATTTCCTTCATGAGACACGACTATTGCCATGATTGCAACCATCTCCTGAGACCTAAAACTGCCCAACCCAACAGTGGATGTTGGTGTGTTGACAGAAGAAAAAGAGACAGATTGAGAATGTAAAATACCATTATTTAGATTTATGATGAGGATACCCAGTAGGTAAGTAGGTGAAAGTAGGCAGAATTCAACACAGAAACACTCCCACTCCCACTTACCACAGTAGAATGGAATAGAATTCCCAATTATGTGGGAATATTAATATTCCTTCCACACTCATGAAACAAGGGTATTTCACATTTCAAACCTACATCATTGAAAGCAAACTTGCAATATTTGGCGTACCAACCAGGCAACCGCCATCACATAGCTTATCAACAATATTGTTTATACCAATTAATAGCATCCACAGATACCCAGCATTTCAGACAAGTATCATACTACAATTCATAGATGGAAAGAAACAGAATTTTCTATGATTGTTTCCCTTTTCAGCACAGGTGACAAACTTGTAGCAAAAATAAGATTCCCAGCTTAATCCATTACAATCACACAACCCAAAAGGAAAGGTAGAAAATATAAGTTAACAAGAAGATATGAATTTTTGTTTTGCATAAAAGAAAAGCTTTATCAAAGATGAGAAAGAAAGAAATGCAAGAGAAAATGACGATATACCCTCCCAAAAGAAATCAAATTATACAGAATCCAGAAGAAATAAAGAAAAGTTCAACACTAAGCAAAGCTTGCCACCATATCCAATTTTCCTTTGTTGTTTGTTCTTTTGTTTTACGTTTTTTCATGCAACTGCATTGTATTCCTTCTCTAAAAGAATTCTTGTTTTTACCCCCCTAAAAAGGACTTGTACCATTCTCAACACTTAACGGATAAAACAAATGACTGCAATATAAACACTTCAAAATTTGATAATCATAGATCAGTAAAGCAAAGGACTCACACGATCAGAAAGATGCATTGGACAGAAATAATTAACACAAGGAGGTGGAGACATTCTTTTTCGACATGAGCTAAGAGGTGGCAGCATCCTTCTATCATATAAGCGTGCAAAGGCATCACTGCAAGATATGGAAAGTCTAACATCAGTTTGAAATAAAAGATGAACTTATTAACATAATTAATCACCAAAAATATTTACCTCCCACCAACAAGGAGCAAATGTGGTCTAGTTGAACTAATATCACAAGATTTTAATGCAAGGACTTGTTTAGGAGGATCAGCAAGTGACCTTTTAGATCCACTTCGTAAATCAAGCTGACATTAAGCATTAAACATGAAAATCAATTAATGGAAAAAAAAAAAGGATTCCAGCTTTAGAAAACAATAATCATAGTTGACCAGCTTCCTGACTAACTTACAGTATAAAAAAAGACTACATTGTAGAAAGACTGTTGACATACTAACTATCTTTCACACTAAAGCCATTTAATTTCCAGAGGATTAAGAAAAGGCAATAATAATAGCATCGTGAGATCATAGATGCAACCAAGATCTCACACATATAATTGTTCATCATTAATGATTCCCTTGAGATGCCTTTGCATACGTTTGGGTAAACATTAGAGGGAGGCTAAACGTACGTTCATGGAAGTAACTCCTTTGTTAGTTTTCAATTGAATGTACTTTTAGGGTGGCCAACGGGTTTCCAAATGTAGCTTTAGTCATACAGGTTTCCCGTGTGCACTTATAGTTTAGGATGTAAATGAGCTATCATAATAACTCATGATAGTTTGAAAAAACAGGAGAAAATGTCACGAGAGGATGTTGAATTTATACCACTGCTACATGAAAAATCATATTAAAAGTATGATCCCACCTCTCCATCCAAGAGCAACTTCCCATTTAGTATAAATAATATAAAGGAAAACATTTTCTTATTAAAAAAAAGGTGGATAGCATAGAAAATTATATCATGTGATTACATCTAACAATATCTTATAGCAGGTTCCAGTATACTCCTCCAATCTACCTTGTTGAACTACAGAGAAAAGATTGTAATTGACATGTGACTAGCAACAATCTATTGAGGCAAGTTTTCATGTTATTGGAATACAATCAGATTAACATAAGTGCTGGTTGCTGTTGCAGATACTCTAATATAGCAGATAAATTAATCTCAAAACCAATTGGTATTTTCTTTGGTAAATTCAAATATTACAGAAAATGGAGGAAAACCAGTTTTTTCAGATCACTTATATGCATATAAGAGCTGGAAATTTTTAATTTTCAATCCAATTACCTGTGTTCATATGCCAGACAAGGTCCAATTGCATTCAAAACCAATAAGTAGGAATGACTACAGCTGAATTAAACCACTTACAAGAATATTTCGACACTCTTGGTGCGAAGATCCAGCAGGAGGACAAGAGGTACCTTCCCGAAAATCATGTTGTCTTAGGGTCCCATCTTCACTAGCACTCCATATCACATTGGGGTTTCCATTTTCTACCTGCAAAAAAAGGAATGGAAGACATGAAAACTCACAGGATACAGATTAAATTAGACATTCCCACAGATTTTGTTTTATTTCCTTTAATCCCATTGATGTAAAGTTATTCAAATTATGCTAAATTAGTATATTCTTAGACCACATAACTTACAGCCAATTTCTTGACTCTTCGAGTGTGGCATTGGTAGAGTGCGGATGGAGCAATGATGGCATTGTCACTAAATCCACTCCCAGTTAAGCGAGACAAATTAAATAACCGGACCTGCCAAAATAAAAAATAAATGAAATTAGAGAATTAAAACTGCATTACCCACTAAAAATTTTGAAAGGATCATAGTATTACTTCAGCATCTCCAGCTCCAGAGGCTACAAGCTCATCAGAAGTTTCTGGTATAAACTTAGTACAGAATATATTAGCAGTATGTCCTGTGTCAATTGAATGTAAAAGTCTTCGGCCAGAATAGCTCCAAATATTGATCTGCAAAATTTCAGGCAAACAATTCAATGCCTTCTGCTGCTAGAGAAGACCAAGAGGAAGTATAAACCAAAAACAGAGAGGCTGGAATCATTTGCTCCATGACTCTATCAGTCTGTTTGTTACCTTTTGAAAGTTAGGATTGAACTTGTCAAACTAGTTATGACTAAATTATAAATCAAACTAGTCATAACTAAATTATAAATCAATTAATGGAGAAATTCTATACAAATAAACATATTCAATAGTTTCATGGTCCCTAAAATATGTCTAAATTCATTTCTCACATATTTCTCTCCCATTTCCAAAAAAGAATCGCCCATTTTTCAACATCTTTTTGGTGTTACATCTTATCGCTTAGCATATGAGACTACAGTACAGAACTACAGATGACATAAAATATGTGCCTTACCCGTGTATCATCTGATCCAGATATCAGCAACGAACCTATGGAATTCCAAGCCACAGCATTGACACAGCCATGGTGACCCTATTCAAATCACGAGATAAAGGATGTCCAGCAAAGTCAACAAACAAAATTAGGCTTAATAGATTATTTTTCTGTGCAGGGAGGGAGATTCACAGAAAATGAAGCAAATAGCTGTAGAAACTTGAAGAAAATGTTAGTTGAAACATATGGGTAGTGCCAGCATTTTTAAGAAACTTATGATTACTGCCAACCTTTTTCAAGAAGATAAGTGTAATCAATATATGTATAATATATCTAAGGTTTTAAAATGCAGTTTCATTGTGATCCTTAATTGCAGAAAAATGGGAAATTGTGGACAGATGTATTTGATGTGACCACAATTGTGGTTGTGTTAACCCCAAAAACCCTGATGTTGTGGCCCAAATCACAGCTGCAGACTTCGAATAATATACAACTATTTCTCAAAGACATAATAAGTATAAGCGGATGATATGTCACTCTGGTCAGAACACACTCAACACAGAACCACGGCATTCTGATCTGATCACTTAATGCACTTCAAAATTTATAATTATATGCATTCCTTCAATTGTTCAATCTTCTTTCAACATGCGTAATAGCAAGTGCAGAATCACCTAAACCCATATGCACGTTACGATAATACAACCAATCAACATGAAGAGAAGAACACTGCAATTTCGCATTTCTTAATTTCAAGTGCCTACTAAACCACACAGAAACATGTACATGACGAATAACATTTTGAAAGCATACTCACATAATCACACGGATAACTACTCCTATTTCCTACCAACATATGACAATACCACGATGTAGCAGTAAATTAAGGTACGTTACCAACCTCTAACTCCCTTTCTTGAGAAAGCCTCCGAATCAACGAGGAATGAGTGTGCAAACTATGATTAACATCCTATAGAAAACGAGAAGAGCATTTTGGTCAAAAATCATAAGACACAGCAAAAAAGTCATTGACGAAAATCAGAGCACGTGTTTTATCAAATCATCGTACACCCGATTGATAATCGGAATCCGCGAAGTATCGAGACGCTTTGAATTTCAGGAAAGGGATAAAAGGAAAATAAATAAATAAATACCAGCGGAGAGTGGAGATATCGGGAGTCCAGAATGGTGTGTATATTGCCATCGCGAAACGGAACGGAGTCCATGGTAGAAGGCGGTGTGGCTGCGGTGAGAGAAAGTTAAAGTGGGGAATTACTCATTCCGTCACCGTCGCGTGAATGTCATCAATTGCAGCTGAGGCGGTTACACTCACAATCCTTCCATGCACTTCTCTTCGATTCTGGGTTTCTTTTTAATAAATACTTCCTCCCACTCGTCGTTATTATAAAATCTAATTAATTAATTTATCACCGTTAAAAAATATAATCCATTTTTAAAAAATATTAAATTTATTTAAATATTTTATTTTTAAAATTATTCATTCAACAAAATTAAAAATATTAATAAAAACTTATTTCTTCTCCTATCATGTTATTTTAAAAATTAATTTTAATAAAAAAATATTTTTATAAAAAATTAGTTAAGATAAAAAACATTTTAGATCAAATTTATAAAAAATATTAAATGGTTTTTTTAATTTAATATATAATTTTATTATATGTACTCTGAAATTAAAGAAAGTGTTTTTAATTATAATTATAATAAGCGGAGAAGGAGGATTGTTTGGGTAAATGAAGGAGTGCAGCAGTGCAATGTTGCGTGATATGTAAGCGCCCTTCATCATTGTACTGGCGGTGGATGATTGGCTCCGATTATGTTTGTTTTTGTTGGGACAGTACTACGTACATGTCCAACTTGCACCTCCCGCACTTGTATTTCCGGATTTTTCATACGACTTTTTTTATTTTTAATACCCGTGAAGACGTTATGCTATTTTTTGTTATTTTTTTCTAAAAATATTTTTATACACGTAAATGTTTCAGAAATATGTAAGATTTTCATATTTTTAGAACTTCATTTTGGAAGCAATTTTTACTTGACTGGTGTTTAATATTTTAGATTATTACTAGATAATAATTATAATTAAAATTATCTTAACAGTTGATTTGATTTATTTTGGTATGTATTTAAATGAATTGAATAAGTTGAGTTGATGAAATGAATAATAATTTTGTTTAATTTTTTATATTTTTAATTTTTTTTATACAGGTAACAATTTTACTTGATTTGTGTATGATTTTAAAAGATAATTTATTTTATTTTATTAAAAAAATTATATCATAATAAATTTAATTTTAATTATAAATATAATTTATATCATAGTTAATTTAATAATAAAAAGTAACTTTTTAATTAATGTAATGTGTATTTTGAATTAAAAACAAAATAAAAACAACTTATAATTATATATTTTGACCTTATTTATCAACACATATATATGTTAATTCTTAATTTATATACATAATAGAACAAAAATTTTGTTTTTTTAATTTTTTTAATAAAGATTTAACACAGTGAAAATTTATTTTTGTTAGATAGTATTTTATGTATATAATGAAAATAAATTTTTATTGAAAAGTTTTATCGATTAGAATATATAATGAAAATATGTTTTTGTTATAGATAATTTTATAGAACAAAAAAAAGAAGAAAAGGGATAGCTACACTCTTGTTATAATTCTCTGTGGTAAAATTTATGAAAAAATCATTAATTTTGGCGAGTCCTTTTTTAAATCAAGAGAGAAAATTGTTTTATAAAAAGTGAAATTTACAAAAGTTGACAATTTTTAATAAATTTTAATCGATCATATAGATATTGTTAAAAAAAAAGTGTTTGAAAAAATATCGCTAACATTACTAAAATAAAAGGGGTTCATGTGTGAAGTTAGAAATAATGATATAAATGACTCGGGTTATGTTGGATTTAAGATAATTTAAGTCTTACCCAAATAAACATAGTTCGATTAGGTTAAATTGAGTTTATTATTTTTTTCATTAAGCAATCAAACTTGGTCTTAATTAGGTTTGGTTGGGTAATCACGTTAAATAATTAAAATAATAAAATATTCTAAACAAAATTTAAAAAATTAAACTTTGTAAATAATTCAAAAAACCTCAAAGCTAACACCATTGATAAAGATAATATCTCATGTCTGTCAGATGATAAGTTTCATTGTTATAGGTAAAAAAGAAATTACGTTTACTAGTAAAAATTGAGTTTGCACATAATTAAGATAGAGATCAATACAAAATAGTCAAGCATCTTAATATTACCAAAAAAATAAATGAAAAATGTTACATATTGAAAAAATATTAATATTTACGGATAAAGTCAATCCAAAAGCATATGAACATCAGTTAAATTATAAGTATATTTCAATTTAATGTTGAATTTGAAAGAAAACAAAAGACTTTTAATAAAAAATAATAATAAGGAAAAGCCTAATTCCTAAATTATATTGGGTAATAATAATGATAAAGAACATATGAAGGTTTGCCAAAAATGAATTGAAGTTATTTTACTTTGAAAAAAAATTATTCACTAAAAGTGTAAAATAATTTTATATTATCAATTTATCACAAACTTTTATCTATGGTAAATTTATTAACTTTTATAATAATTATCTTAAATTTCATATTAATTGTGCTAGGTATTTGGACTATAACTTAAAATTATTTTACACTATCAATGCATAGTCATTAAACTCATATTTTTTTTTACATCTTAAATGCCTTTTGTTTCAAAATATATAAAAGATGGATCAAATTACTGTGAAAGTAAATATATTATTCACACTATAAATTTATTAAAATTTAGTAGATAAACTTAATTACTTTTTAGAATCATTAGATTTTCATAAAAATGAATGATGATAATGAGAAATAACTTAATCTCTCTTTGTGTATATGTGTGTTTCACTTCACAAAAAAAATTATATTTTTTTTTGTAATGAAAAGATATCTAGAATTTTTATCTAGTATCTAAGTAATTTTTTTTCGATTGAGTCAATTTGTTTAAAAGTAAAGTAATATCTTTAAGTGTAACTTTATATTCAAATCAAAAATCAATTCTCAAACTTTTATATTATATTATATATTGCATTTAGACATGTAAAAGAAAGTGAATTAAAAAAAGGTAATATTTTCAAATATAATAAAATATGAGAAATATAATATGTGTACAGACCTTTTTTTTATTAAAACATCTAAATCATCATCAAAGTATCTACAATTATTGTTAAAAATCCAACCTAACAAACAAAAATAGTATTGTCTTAAGCAAAATCTTGTACATAAAAAAAAAATCAACAAAAACAAAAACATGTCTTTTCTTAAATTATCACCCACCAGATAGAAAAATTAAAATTCACATTATTCTTAATTGTGAACTATTAATACATTTTGAAGGAAGACAAAAAAGTCATTTGAAGTATAAAAAGAAAATAGACAAAAAAAAAAGAAATTGAAACAAAATTGGATGATCTAAACTATTACAAGATCCGTACCCAATATCAAGAGGCTGACAGTAGGACAAATATTTAATGTACCTCATTTGTTATTTGGTGTACTCCATAGTTAAAAATTGGGATTTCAAGTGAATGTAAATACTCTTATTCCCTATACTTAAGCATGTGAAGAAAAATTGAAATTTATTGACTATATAATGGATTAAGTAATCATAAAACACACCTCGTTCGTCCCAAATTGATTGATGTTTAAGATTTTCTTATACAAATAAAAAAACTAAACATTTAAAAATAACATTTATTATAAAACAATTTTACTAAAATATTCTTATTCTTTTTCTTAACTTTAATAAATGTATTATTATGTTTTTTCATGACTAATATTTATTAGATAATAAAATTGGAATAAATGTTTTAATATACTATTAAAAATTGAGAACATCCATCATTTTAGGACATTTTTTAAATATTAAAATTGTAATAATTTTGGGACAAAAGTAGTATACATCATGAATTGCTTAATTTGTAAAGTATATATATATATATATATATATATCATGAATTGCCTAATATATAATTATATTTCATGATTTATGAATTAAACATTTCATAATTATTTTAAAACAATTATGTTAAATTATACAATATAATCTTTCAAATTATGTTGTTGAATGACTATCATTGAATTTAAACAAAAGAAAGTAATATGAATTTATTTTATTATGATTCAATAATAATATATTCAAGATGCATGGATGCACTCTATTTTAAGAATGCACTATAGAATTTCTCACAAAAAAAAACTTAGTAGTTATCTAACATGCATCTTATCGTTGAGGGTGCATTCATGCTCCAACTATTTTTTTCCCTTATATAAACTTTACATAAAAATAATTTCGTAGCTTTAGAGCTTAGCATATCCTATAAATGGATATGCATCTTATAATTTGTCACGAAACCTAATGAATAATCATAATATATCTCAGCATTTCACAATTTTCTATAAACTAAGTTGAGCAGAAAATTGTATGGCCTAAATTTATCTACAATGAAAAATTATCATTCTATCCAATTAGACTACCCATATGTACACAAGCAAGAGAGGAATAACTTTCTATCAAGTTTCGAACTATTTCTACTAGAGTAAAGTTGTCAAATGAATTTCATAAAAAAATAACTATCAAGATATAAAGAATACCAATACATAAAGTGTGATAAGTGATGGTCAATTGACAATTGTCTCCTTATACATTCTCTTTTGTTATTTTTTAGAATTTTATTTGATTCCCTTACCACTAAATTATCTAATGGACACATAACATCAATGTGAAGCACGCCTTATTCTCTAAAATGTGATGGTTCAAAGTGTTTAGACCAACCATATCTTTAACAAAAGTAACTTGTTGTTTTGTCCTCAAAGGAAAAGACATGCATTCTTCATATATCCAGTTTCAAATATGACTATCCGTTTGAGGAATATATGTCCGCCCATCCCCAAGCTCCAATCTTGAACTTTTCCCATAATATTCTTCTTATTTTAGCTTTTTTATATAAATAAAAAAAATTATTATGATTAATTTCTATCAAATAACCTAATTGGTTATCTTAATACAATATCTCCTTTTAATAACATTTTTTCATTTACAACACTTAAATCCAGTACCTTATTTAGAAAATTCAAGTTTACCTCCACTAAATGGTAGTGATATTTTAGCTTAATTATATGACACTATAGTCCTTATTTTTCTTCAACTATATGAACCACCGTCAATGAAGAGAAAATTAATCTATCCGTTCAAACTCCAAAGAGTATGTTTGTTTTGTTATTGAAAATGTTGCAACATGTGTTTTGATGCAAATCTAACATACGAATGGAAAAGTAAGAATGAAGATTTGTTCGTTGTTTTACCAACGAATTCTCAAACAATTAAAATCATATTGTCAACTAAATTAAATTAGTGTGTTGGAACTTCAGATCACCAATATTTTAAACTCAAGCAAATGTCAACAACAAGAATGATAGTTGTATAGAGTCCATTATTATGATTGTGTAGAGACATCCTACAAATACTAACAATACTAACAAATTCAAAATTTTAGTACAGATGTATGAGCTTATAATTTAGTTGTTGACTAAAGGCACGAACACCCCCCAAAAATGTATTAAAAAAGAAACTTAGAATTGAATTATGTCATCCATCAAAAAAGAGAAAGAAAGGAAAACATGTACTACACGATGCTCCCAACAATGGTAAGCTTCTAATGTGTTGTAGAAGATTGATAAAGTTTAATAAAACACTACACAAAATTCTTCCATTTGTTTGATACTTACCCTTGATTGATGACTGGTCATTCATCACAATCGTACTTGTGCCTCACTCTCTTTCTCATGCATATATAAATGCTCCATTTCTCCCTTATAATTCAAAGATTTTCCTAACAATGATGTTTAGTTAAAAAATCAATTAAGTGAAAAAAAATATCAAAGCTTAATTAATAGCAAGAATACATTTATAACACTTTGTTAATGCACTCCTACCTTAATTTTCAATGCATTTTCATGTTCTTTGTAATTTTTAATACTAAAAGCTTTTTCTACTACCTCATGTACAAAATTTAAAAACACATCACTATCTCATATTACAAATGCATGTGACAAAAATACACAAGCAAAAGGACAACAATAATACCATCTATATTAAATAACATCCAATCCTCTTTAAGTAGCACACAGTCATATACCAATTAGGATCACACAACACAACCATAAATGTAGCAAGTAGGGTACAACTCAAACAAAAATATATGTTTCCCACATACGTACTACACTTGTGAACGAGTGCGTTGGGGCCATTGCACCAAGTTACCTCGATCAGTCAATGAAATTTTTCTTCATCAAATCATAACCCAAGAGGGCACAAAGGATTAAACATGACAATGATACAAAAAGAATATGCAAGTTGAGGCCCCACATCAACATGCACTCATTTTTTGAATCATTATTTGGAATAACCAACTACAAATGCCCTTCTCATTCAAAATGGTTCACTTATCATGCTTTGTGATGACAGGTGTGAGTGCTACTTTCTCTTAGTCTAAGACTTAGACTAATGATTTATGGTTCCTTTATTGCTTTGACACATTGAACACTTATGTCTTTCCTCACATAATGCTTAGTAATTAGCATACATTACATAACTATACTAGTTGATCTTTAAGTTTGAACTCATAAATGGATTCAGAAGATAACTATACTCAATATCATGTAACACCTATGTTGTTAAGCACAAGCTCCTTAACAACCATTTTATTTTGCATACTCCATCAAGTATGACCAACCAACAAAGCGAGAAAACTTACACTATATAGTACTACTCGAGAGATAAATAATGGCATGTCTGGGTAAGAATTCTCCAACTTACAAGGCATCAAGTCCAACCGCTTGAGCATTGTATTTCAAGAATTTCAAGCAATGTATGTCTTCGTCGAGAAGTGTGATTGGGTCCTTATCCTTCCTGCCAGGAATTATGCTTTTCAAAATGCTCAAAACATTGTGTATCTTCTCCTTTTTCATCTTCGTAATGTTAGACAAGGATCCTTCATTGTTGTTACTAGAACATCTTGATTATGCATCATCTTCTATGGCAAAATATTTGTTCAGATTTTGATAACTAGCAGTATCAATAAGTTGCATGTCATCATAATAACTATTTAATTGCTTCCTCTTCTTGTCAAAACTCGCAACTTCTTTTGTAGTTTCCTCCCTAAAGATTTCACGATTATCACGAGTGATCATTGGACTCGCAATGCCTAGTGCTAGTAACTTTGTTGTTGTCATCGTCATCTTGGATAGAATAGCCATCACTATTCGAGTAAAGTAATGCATTGATTTCTTTTATGTCTTCATGCATCTCGCTTTTATCATTGGTTCCCAAATTCTCATCAATTTTACTAGCCAATATTGATTCAATCATATGATTTAGATTCAAATTCAAATCTCTTATGAAAGAAGGTTCACTTCCCCTCAAATAGTTAGCACCAAGTAGTTTTGAATGGTAAGAAGCGAGGCACTCACCAGGATTACCAAACTTATAGCTATAAACAATAATTGTTTGATCACCTGTTTGGTCGATAATAAGAAATTGTTCATGAGGAGCTATATTCACCATAAGAAGCAATTTTGTCCATAGAATCTTTCACATGATTAGTAGGGTTTTTCCCTCAACATTGAAGTTAGGGGCAAGACTGAATCCCTAGTTGAAGCGAGGCAAACAAAAAAACCAACCACTAGGTTCATTGGATTGTCCTAACTACAAATAAGTCAATATAGAGGATGTGAAAACAAGCATTGTCTCATTACTAGTTGTGAACATCTTTGAACACATCAACATGAGATTTCCGTTCAATTAGCTTCAAAACATGCAAGTTGAACCCTAAAAGATACCAAGGGAATCTTTAAATTCACCGTCAAACACTATAATGTGGAATTCAACCAAAACACCCCCAAAATGTTAATTTTTCATCTCATACCAACAAAAATAGTGAAATAACTCATTTGAGTTTTCATAAGGAAAAACACCAAAACTCATATGGTTGAAAAAGATTAGAGCTTTGGAGTGATTAAGAAAAAAGAAAAAGGAAAACTCTTAAACTCACCTTGTGAATACAATCAGCCTTCATTTTGGCACCAAAGTTCAAATCCCCAATTTAAGTAATGTACACCAGACCAATGTTGACAATTTTTTTTCACCATCATCGCCAAGTTCTCATCACTCAGCAATGACAACTCACCTGGTTTATCAAAGTGGTACCTCCTAAGACTCCATAGATCCTCGTACATCCCAATCATTGTACCCCCATCATGGCTTTCATTGAAAACAATGTCATTCTCTGTGCAAATGAGGCTAGAAACACAATCAAAATTAGGTGCCATTGCAAGACCTCAAATTAAACTTTGTCACCCTCTTCCTCCAACTTCACAAAAAATGAAACTTTTTGTTCAAATTATTTGATGGGGTTTGTAAGTAAGTGAGTGAGGTGTTGAGTTTCTTTTATGAAATCATTAAAGATATGAAATGACAATATGTGGAAATAAGAAGACAACCATTACATCATGGCTTTCATTGAAAACAATGTCGTTCTCTGTGCAAATGAGGCTAGAAACACAATCAAAATTGGGTGCCATTGCAAGACCTCAAATTAAACTCTACCACCCTCTTCCTTCAACTTCACAAAAAATGAAACTTTTTGTTCAAATTATTTGATGAGGTTTGTAAGTAAGTGAGTGAGGTATTGAATTTCTTTTATGAAATCATTAAAGATATGAAATGACAATAGGTGGAAATAAGAACAAAACCACTACAAAGCAAAACCACGTGATCGTTTGATTTTTTTTTCTTTTTAAATATATAACTTAAAAGAGTGTTGTTGAAAAAGGCCTTACGAAGGAAATGGTTGTTCTATTTGTAAAATTCACAAAACCTAATTACTATTTTGTAATCTTATTTCTTATTACACTATATCATACACAAACAAAATTTTATATGCACACTTCTTAATTAATGAAAATAACAACAAATTTATTAGTGGGAATTGAAGAAAAAAGAAGGAAGAGTTGTAATAATGAATGTATATTTTTTTTATTGTCTTATAAAACTTGTATATGAAGATCATTATTATTTTGTAAATGAATGAATATTTATTAGAAACATTGGGAGGCGTACCTCAAATGTTGAAGACAAAAGTATAATAATTCAATTTTACATATTTATATATTAAAAGAAGACATGTTGCACATATCCAATCTGATAGGATTTACTTGCTTGCTACAATTTATGCTAATAATAGCCAATTTCGCAATCTTTTCCATCTAATCCAAATTTCTATGTTTACACCATTTTTCTTCGTAGATATTAATAGAGAAATGTTCCTTCAAAATCAAAAAATATAAAGCACGAGGCAATTTATGTCTTACTCATTTAATCTAGAATTAACATTCTACTATATGTACATAGTGTTGTGTTATTGGTCAATGTGATACAAATATCCATTAATACATTTGAAATTTTTCTAAGACATCCATCATTTACTTTTTTTGTTGCACTAGTGAATTTTTCCCGTCATATATATTGAAGAAAGACAAAATTGGAAAATGTGAGAAATGTTTTACCACAAAGAAATGAGAAAGATTGGTTATTAAAGGGTGATAATAAGAAAGAAAATGTGAAATTAATGGATAAAAAGGTGATCAAACTATAAAAGGACTAAGGTGTAAGAATGAAAAGGAGAAGGACCAAGGTTATGTGCATATACAATGTCTTGTTTTGTCCCATGTCAAACATGTGTTTCACTAACATTATGACTAGATTATGATTAACAACGTCCATTTCATTCTCAAATCACTTTTTTGTACTACATACTACAAGCTATCATTTCCCTTTAATCTTACCCATCAAATATCAACATTTTTCAATTTAATAAATCAATATAGTAATTATCCAACTATAAAATTTATCTTTGCAATCTAAACCGTGATAGCTTTTTTTTCACATAATACTACCATTTTTCATAAATATTATACGATAATATATAAAAACAAATAAATCATATCAATATATCGATAGTTCAAATAAAATTATGTTCAGATTTTTAAGCAAATATTCAAACTTTAAAAATAAAAAAAAATATTAGAAATGAAACATAACTATAAATAAATTATAATTTTTTTTATAAAAAATAGTCTTAAATAAAACTAGTGATATAAATATTATTGTTACGGTGACTCAAAAATAAATGAAACATAAAAATAAAAAAAAAAATTTAAGTTTACGTATATTTTAATACATTAAGTTTGGGCAATTTTTTTTATTTATATTTGAGTATGAAAAAAATATACAATAAGCCAAACTCATATTGCAACGTATTTTTCCACGACACTTCATTTTTCAGCTACAAAACTGCCTTCAAATTTTATTGTGCATTAAAAACATATATATTTTTCCGATTTTTTTTACAAAGTGAATGGTTAATAATGTATTTTTTAATAATTTTTTTAACATATTTTTATTATTGATTAAATTTTTTTTCAAAAATCATAAAATTATATAATTTTTAATAAATTTTCAATAATAGAAAAAAATGTGTTAAAAAATTGTGTTAGAGAATATATCAAAAACACCTCTCTTTATATAAAGTGTTGTTAAAAAATATTAAAAATACACATTTTTTATTTATCAAAATTTAATAAAAATTATATATTTTATATTTTATTTAATGATGTTTTCTCATAATTTTATAATTTTTAATAAATTTTAACTAATATAAAAAAGTTACATTTTGCGAATGCACTAAAGAGCCAGATTATTATGATTGGTATTTGCCACGCACTGCTCTGTACAAGATGGGGCGGGTCTCCAGGCTTAGTAGTTTCTGTGTCTTTGGGGCCTTTGGACTTGCGGTCAGTGCTACACACTTTAGTGTAGCCTAGTCGACCAGAGGTTGTTTGCACTTCTCAGTATTTCAAATAAATTACTTAATTCGAGTAAAAGTTATCAAAGTATACGGACAGGTGTCAGAAGCAAGAATATGATACGCAGCTTTCGAAGGCAACAAAGAGCGCATCAAGCATAGGAGCAGGAGGGGGATTGATAGAGACGCGGAGCAGCTTATAAGAACTTCTCAACCCGCACTTGCCAAAATGGCTTCCACACTCTGCTCCTCTACTTGCAGACCATCGTCCCTTTTCACCTCATCCGCGCTACGACGTCGTCTTCCCCTCGTTGGGGCGTTTTGCATGCTCAGTTTGGGATTCTCCAATCTCTACACGCCCTTGTATTCCTCTGCCCTCAAAACGGGGTGCGTTCAATCTCTCTTACGGTACTCCCTGCTTGTTCTCATAACAATAACATAACCCACTTTATCTTAATTTTTCTTTCCATTGAGTTCAATTCAATTGCCTCTGTTTCAGATCCAAGTTAGGTATACGCAGCCAGTCCACCATCAGAATGGAAGGGAGTAACACCACTGTGCCGAGCATTGTTGTCTATGTCACTGTTCCCAATAAAGAAGCAGGTCCTGCGACTGACGAGGAACATGCCCGGTTATTTAGTTTTTAATTGTTCTTTCTTTGATCTTTTACGTATGTTGGTGCTTGTGCAGGTAAGAAGCTGGCTGAAAGCATCGTCAAGGAGAAGCTTGCAGCTTGTGTCAACAGGGTACCGGGTGAGAATTTCCCACTCTCCATCTTTTATAATCATTCTCACTGCACTTTGTGTATCCGTGGTTTAAAATTAGTAATATTTGGGAAGAGTTTGGTGCTTCTAGAATTTCGATTATTGTAACAATTGATTACCGTGCTTCTATAAACCATGTTGTTTTTTGTCATTTTGTCCCTGGAATTGATTTGATAAATGAATGGTTGGTTAATGATTGCCGTTTGGATAATGAACCACGAATATGCTTACCTTTGCACAATGATCAGACTACTATTATTCCATGTATTGAGGTGTGATCTTCCATCTTGTATTAGATCTTTTTTTTAATGAAGTAGCAAGATCCAGATTATAAAGTTCTCTCGTGTTATGGTTTACTTTGTTTGCATGACCCGGGAAATACTCTAGCAATATGGATATGTCGGGCAAATTTTGACAGCTTTCTTACCCCCTACCCCTATCTTAATTTCTTGAATTTTTTATAGCTCAAATTGAAAATCTTTTAGTTATTCCATTTCTGAAACGTGATCGTTACATTGTAAGCTATAGATAAATTTGCCTTGTTGCACCGTCAGAACTACTTTCTGCATTCTTTGTCTCAGCTTTAGCTGCATGCCCATGTAGATAACTAAGACTTGAATGAATTCAACTACTTGACATGTATTCTCACTCCGAGCTTATATACTTGTTTCACTT
This sequence comes from Pachyrhizus erosus, assembly GCA_026544285.1. Classification (NCBI taxonomy): domain Eukaryota; kingdom Viridiplantae; phylum Streptophyta; class Magnoliopsida; order Fabales; family Fabaceae; genus Pachyrhizus; species Pachyrhizus erosus. The sequence goes on along the minus strand of JAMLFT010001040.1, from coordinate 7,757 downwards.
ATGGCGTGTGACCATGTCCACCGGTGCTTTTGTTCTGGTAGGGTGGAAAGCATGACTTCGATATGGTCTTGAGTCAACTTGTTTTCTCACCAATTTGATTATAAGTAAATTTGGATAAACTTCTCAGTGAATACTTATACAAGATAAATGAATTAAGCAAATGAATCAAACATTCAAACCTATCTTATATGTTAAAATTGAGCTAACACATCTCAACTTTTTCAGAAGCTCCGCTGTTTAATTTCTCCATAAGTAGGATACATCAAATATTCTTAAAGTGTTTCTTGAGAAATTTATCTAAATTAGCTCTATGTAGGTTGCATCCCATGTCTGACTTTTAAAAGCCCAATGGATTATGTCTTTTGCAGGTATCGAATCAGTATACCAGTGGGAGGGAAAGGTATAAACCTACAATATCTCCATTGACGAAGAATGCTGTTTGAATACTATTTGTATATTCAAATTTTTCCTAAAAGTAACGTAACAAAAGATGTAAATTTATAATAATCATATATTCAACTTTTTCCTATGAACATGATAATGAGTCTCACAAAGGAATATTAATAGACATTATTTTACAATTAAGTACTTAGTCCTCTTTACAAAAAATCCCAAAGCAAGATGAAATTATATCTTTAAGAAAGGTATACACCTTTGCAAACCAACTTGCTATGTAGAAAAAATAAATAACTTTAAGCCGGATAAATTTTTAAGTAGACACTTATGGTATGTTTGGTTGGGTGGAAAGAAAATAAAGATGAAAGAAAACACAAATTTTGATGTTCTTTCTTCTGTTTGGTTGAAGAGAAGAGTGAAAGGAAAAGGAAGAGAAAAGTTTACTTCTAAAAACAAAAATTCAGTTTTAAAGTTTTCTCTCCTTCTGTCACTTTCTTTGCACCCAACCAAACATAGCATTAATGAAGAGTGTCCAACATGTGTGGCATAGGTGTCAGTGTCAAAAACATGTCTGATACTTCAACACTTCATACAAGAGGTGTCCGTGCATCATAGGTTGTAAATTGGCACATCCAAAATGCTAGTGTTTCAAAACATTTTCATCATAACATCAAAAGTTCTTAATTTTTAGCATGTATTAAGGCTTTTGTTTTATTTGAAACTATTGTCATAGCCTGATTTTGCCAGTTTTGTGTTGCAAATCGACAGATCCAAACTGATTCTGAGGAACTTCTTATAATCAAGACTAGGCAATCTCTTCTGGAGGCACTGACAGAGCATGTCAAAACAAATCATGAATATGAGTAAGGCCAATACATCTAGTAAATAATCTGACCATGAAATTTAACTTTGCTTCATAGAATGTGAAATTTGAGTTGCATACTTGCATTTACTTTTTTATCCTCTAAAAGAAAGCTTGGCGAAAGGAATTCTTTAACCATGTATCTGCTAAGATTTAACAACCTAGGCATTAAATCCATGTAAAATGAACTGAGGTGCAATGTAATTATGGAAAACAATAGTGCATTCACATGCTTCTTACCTCTTGTCTTTTTTCAGTGTGCCAGAGGTGATCTCCTTACCCATCACTGGGGGCAATCTTAAATATTTAGAGTGGATTAAAGAGAGCACAAGGGAGTGACTATCAAGTTTATAGCCAGAGGTGCGGTTCGAAGAGTTCTTCTGCTGGTGTGTTAAAATAAAGCGGCTTGTTATCTGCGTAACTAGGCAATGGGAATATTATGTAGAGGATGATGATCGATCTTGTATTACTGCTAATGGCTGTAATGGGTTGAATATGATTTTATGTGAATAGACCTTTCCTTTGTGATTTTATGCACATTTGACATTTTGTTTCTTATTTTTCCTGGTTCATGTGTTTCCTGTACCATCCTTCTGATTTGGAGGTTTAATTTTCTAGATAAATTATGTATCGGCATTCCACTCACTCTTTAGGCCATGTCAATCCTGTTTCCCAAAAACTGTGAAACACCCCAGGCAGTTTTCATATTTAAGCTTCGTCTTAACAACACTCCTTGTAAAACTTATACAAAATCTATGTTTAAGTATTTGTGTAAATGTTTGACAAAAAAGGGATCGGTTAAATTTTTCAGCAAAAATAATTATTAACCTAGAAAAAATAACTATTGACTTAACAAATACTTCACACTAATATGACGATAATGAGGAAATATGAAAAATTGTTGGCGTAAGGGTGTTAAAGGCATAAATACTTCTATTGTTAAGTTAACGTGGAGGTCCTACGGAGATTTTCAATTAGCTATTATAATTAAAAGTTTGGTACGGGGATATTATAATTTTGACAAAATTTCCAGACTTTTTCTATCATTAAAAATACCTTTGCAAGTTTATTAATAGGGTAAGAAATTATTCTATATTATTTTACTTAGTTATTTAATGTACTATTAAAATATGATTACCTTATTTTATGTATTAGTAGATAATACGCGACGTGATAATGTGACACTCCATTTATTGTGTCATTTTTTATTAGAAGTTTTTTAATGATAAAAATTAAAAAAATTTAAAAAAACATGTTTCAAAAGTAAAATAATCTAAATGATTTCATAAAGATTAACAATAACAAAATATTAAAATTAGAAGACCTAAAAAATATTTAAGCCTTTAATTTATAATATAAAATTTATTTTTATATAATTTACAGTTATTAAACAGAAAAATACATAAAAGTAAAAAAATATATATATTAAAAACTAATCTGAAAAAATTATTATGAAATTTTGAAAGAGGAAAAATATTGTTATATATATATTATATCCTAATATTACCTTATCTATTTTAACGGTAAGATAGAATAAGATATATACTATTTAATTATCAGTAATATTAGAAGTTATCATAAATTTATTATATTGTTTTTATTAACCGATTCTTATTTTATCTTGTGATTTTTACCAACCAAACTCTAATAGTATGAACACAAATGTAAAAAAGTTTATTATTATTATTTATACCTTCCATTATTAGTATATTAGTTTTTGGTCTTGAGCGATATCTAGATAATTAATTTGATGATTATAATATATATATGATTTAATAATGTTAAATTAATATAGTTTAATATAGATAGATTGTATCATTTATATTAACCATTTTTTTACTTAAAACAAAAGTTATTTCTCTAAATAAAGCAACAAATATCATGAGTCAAATTTGATAAAACTTTATTTTAAAGGTTTTGAAATTTTTGTTGAATACAACATTAATTATAGTAAAAATTGTATTTCTTTCTTCATCTAAAATAAAAATCTTCAAAACTTTTTTAGATTTCATTCTTGATATTGTCACATATAACTGGTTATAAGTAAAAATTGGCTTTTGGAAGAATAATTCAACATGTGAAAGAAACTATCTCTAACTCTTGTTAATTGTCACTGTAAAATACATAGAAAAAGAAAACTACCTTGCTTGAAATTTAAGTGGAAATTTGAGATTAGAAGGAACCAATTTTATTATGGGAATATAAATTTTATTCCCAATATTTTTTTCCAGTTATCATAATAGTTTTTATAACATTTTTACACAATTCATTCACTAAATAACCTTGTTTCATTGCTCAATTTATTCATTTGATCAATGTTCTTCATTAACATGATTGAAACTCCAACCTTAAGTCTCAATTTATGATTTAGAATCCTTGAACATTTAATGTCATTTAAAAATTATGTTGTAAACCAATCAACTTGAATTTCACAATCTTCATCTACTTGGACAATGGAGTCTAAATTGGGATATTCAAAGTCATCATCTGAAATCATAAATAGGATAAAATTATTAATAATCTCAACAACATCAAGAGTTGGAGTTAAAAATGTCTTTTCCTCAAAGAAATTGAAAATCATAGATATTGAAGTAAACTCAACCAATGAAAGTAACAAATTCTCAGAATCCTTAATGAGCAAGTCTTCAAAAATTTCAATATTGTTTTCTCCAAATTCATTAGATTTCTTAATTTCATTTCCTATTCCAAAAATCCAATATGCAAAAATTTGGATTTTATACATTAACTATCAATTTCAAAATTTTGCAGATGTTCCACAATGGTGATTAATTTATTACCTAGAACACCATGTCATGTCTAAAACCTTTCTTATAATAGACAATAATTGTCTAAAGTCTCCATAAACAACACTATTTTTTCTTCCAATAGTTTATTCAGGTTCTCTTCATTTTTCAATTTCATAATATCTCTTACAATCAAATCAACAGTCTCAAAACATATCTTGTTTAACATAGGAGTTTCATCCTAAATTATCAATTTTACATGCAACAATAATTTAGCTCTAAGATTTTTTTTGTTATATTGCAAGTAAAATATTTATTTATAATTAACGAGATACATAACAATGAATAGGTAATCTTACCTTCAGAAAGAAGTAAAAAGACAATTCCACTAGAAACTACATTTATAACAATCATACATTTAATCTTATTCATACAGATAATGTTTTCAAACATGTATTTTTCCAATATTCATATAAGAAAAAACCACTAGAACTTGACATAACAACTACTATAATTTGGTCATAAACAATCTTTTGTTCTGGTGTTGATGAACTCAAAAGAAACAAATGAGTTCTTGATCATAATATAGAGAAGACATTGAATCGAAATCCTTAAAAGATTTGTTATTCATTAAAAGTAATTTGTCCAATTCAATCAAACATAAGTTCTTCAGCTCTTCTTCAAGTATTTGAAGATTTTATATGATATTAATATTTATCAAATTATAAATATAAAATGAAAATAGTAAAAATAAATTAAATATGAAATAAATCATAAAGGCCAAAATATATAATGTAATTTAATCAATGAAAAATACTTGGAATATTTAATGAATTTCTTATTTCATAAAGGATTTCATCGCTTAATAACTTCCATATGTTATTTCATAAAAATAAAGGTTTGGACATTGAGTTCATTACCAATAAAGTAACAGATAACTTTCTTAGTTAGTGTCTAGATACAATTTCACTTGTCTCTTTAATTGCATCTATGAATTTTTTATCGTCATTTAATAATTCAAATGTTTAACATACTTCTTGAAAAGTCTTGTATGTCATTTCATTAATTGTTCTAATACTTTGGTAAGATGTGCATCCTTTTTTAACGGTCAATAAAGCTCTCATGTAAAATAATTCCTCAGTGCTTGTGGGAACATGATATAACCTACCAATACACAATTCTTGTTCTTGGGCCATCACTCTTTAACATCTTTGTCATAAACAAATTTTCTTGGAAAATTAGCATACACCAGCTCCTTTCCTTCTTCAATTTTTTTGTTAGCCTCAAACCAAGCCAAGAACATAGTTTTAAGGTTTTCAGTTCTTTGTAAGATTGATTCAATGTTGTTATCAACTCTAAAATTGATAATTTGTTGTTTTGGAAGATTAAATGTAAATTATTGAACCAAAAGTCATTTTTAATAAATGTTAAATGATAAAATCCTCCAAAAAGCTTCACAATGAGTCAAATACATGCAATCATAATATTGCTTAATTTCATCTATTTGACTTTTCTTGTTTGCATTTTTTAAAAATCTTAATTGTAGTTTTTTATAGTCCTTTGTTGACATATTTAAACAAATATTTTAGAAATTTGGTTTTATTGCAATACTCCATGTTTACATGAGCTTGATATCTTACTAAATGATGAAAATTATAAGGAACTACAAATCTATTGTCTAATTTCACTCATTTCTTTAAAACATATAATCCATGGTCACGCCTTTTATAATTAGGATATCTATTTTCAACAATACTTACAGAACAACAAAAAGGTTTTGGATAATACTCGGAACATTTTCTATTTTGCATGCATGGGGATTTCAAGTTTACTAGATCACATGACCCATGTATCATGAAGTTTAATACAATCACTAATAATTTTGGATATAAGGTGGGATAAAGAAGTTATACATATATAAGTTTATCAATATTTTTTCTTGTTCTCAACTTAAATTAATAATTAATCATACCTTTTTTAAAACTTATAAACTTTAGAACCCTTATGATTGAATATAATCTTTATGCAATTTGTAACATTTTGAAGTTGGATTTTACCTAAAGAAATTAAGGTATACACAATATATTATGTGAATATATTATACATTATATGTTATATATACTTAATAAATAATTTATTATATTAATTAAAATATATATAGTTTCATTTAACAATGTATTGGCAAAAAACCTTGAAAAGATTTCACTTTGACAATCTGAACAATAACTACAAATGACTACACTTCCCTATAAGTGAGATATGAATTCATGTCATTCACATAAAAATCAAATAAAACACACTCCAATTTAATTGTGTAATTTTAAAAAATAATTATAAAAATTAAAAAACAAACATGATATGTGATATTACAAATGATTATTGAATATATTCTCACTCACTAAATTCAATCTCAATAACATTTATTTTAGTAATAACCTTTATTCTCTCATATTGTCTTTTAGTACTAAGAGCATTACAATCTTCAATGACATCTACAAAGGATAAACATAATAAAAATAATCAGTAAAAACATAATAAAAATAATGTAAAAAAATGTGCTAACAAACTTATCAACCAAAACTTTTGTGTTGTAGGTATCATTAATTTCAGAAAAAGGAATGAAACTAAAAGGAGAGACTTTTTCAAAATTTTTATCTATCTTTGTCACTTTCATGTCAAACTGAAAATTCAATTTGTATTGGTGCGTGACAATCCCAAAGTTTTTTCTATAATTCGCAACACCAAAATAACTCATACTATAAATGCAACATTCCATAAAATGTCTTTCAAACTTATAAATAAGTTATTTTCTTACAAAATGTATATCTTGTTTTCCTATGACAAAAACAGTTGCATTATGTAAACTAAAATTTCATTGATACATACATATAGATATATATCGCTCCACACGCATTAAAAACTTGATGGTAAAAAAATTAATTTAAAAAACTGGAAATGTTGAATTACTAACATTCTCACCATCAATACCATTTCTATTGAAAATGGAAGCACAAATTTGTTCAAAATTTTTACTTACCAAAGTCGAAGCACTTGCACTTGGATTGTCTATAATTTCTTCGAAGGGTTGATTGCAGAAAGAAGAACATTATTTTCAGCCATGATATCAAATTTTGAAGAGGAAAAAAAAACAAAGAATATGAGTTTTGGTGATGGAAAACAAATAAGTTTTGAGTATTTATAGCCTTAAATAATTACTTTTAGTCTAAATGAATTTAATTCATATGATTTGCTTAATTTTGATTTCTTTAAAATTTAAAAAATTGATTTCCTTATGAAAAATTGATATTTGTTTAATAAAATCTTGATTTATGCAACCTTATCGTTATTAAATATATTAAAGTTAAAGTAGATATAATCTAAGTCAAATTGTCATTAGTTTAAATTTTTTTAAAATTTTATGCTTATCTTTCATTTATTATGTTTTTATTTAAATTTTAAAAATTTGATTTGCTTATAAAAACTTGACATTTGTTTAATTGTTAAAGTATTGATTTATGAAACCTAATCACTAACAAATATAATAAAGTTAAAGTAGGTACAATTTGAATCAAATTATCATTAATTTGTATTTGGGTCAAATTTGATGCTTATATTTCGTTTATTATGATTTATAATTATATTTACTTTATAATTATTTTATTATTATAATTAATTTATTATCAAATGGGTTATTTGTAAAATTAATTATAATTATAAAATTCTACCTAATTTATAATTATATTTAATTATTTCTC
>JAMLFT010001039.1:0-33983 GCA_026544285.1 Pachyrhizus erosus | reverse complement strand
CTTAGATACAACTAATAAAAATTTTATAATTAATAAAACAAAATATTAAAAAATTGAAGTTGTAAAATAATTAAGTTGAAATCTATCAAAATCAATAAAAAAAATAATAGACAACACAATAATAATTCATTAAAGAATGTTAAATATTTTAATTATTGAATAAAATTTTATCAAAATTCATACAATTCTAATTATATATGGATACAATTTTTTTTGTATATCAAAAACTAACTATGTATATCTTTGTTATGCAAAACAATTTTATTTAATATTATATTAAAATAACTGTAATTAACGTCAAATTTGAGACATTAACAAAGCAAAATTAAGATAATGTAATACATAAATATTTATTATAAATTATATTATTCAAGTCTCAACCATAAAATTAAAAATTCTGAATGAATTATTTGTTTAGAATTAGAGACCTAAAATTTTCAATTTTTATTTTATATCAATTTTATAATATTTAATCATTCATTATGATTAAAATTTTAATTAAGATTTTTTGAAGTAGAAAACACAGTCAATCTTGAAGTATAATATTCAATTTGAAGTTAGAAATCACCTAAAATTGTCTAAATTCAATATTTTATATTTAGTTAAATAAAATTTAAATGAGTATAAATAATTATTTGATTTAAAATAGAATGTTTGTATGAATAAATTAATTGTTGTTTAATACATATTAACAAACAAAATTTATTTAAATTTACATAATTTTACATGACAAAATTTAAAATAGAAACAATTAACTATAAATTAGAATGTAATTAAAGAAATATCATGTATTAAGATAAATAAAAATAAAAAAATACACGACACAAAATATAATGATAAATTTAATAATTTATCTTAAAAACAGATGAAAAAATTATCAAACTAATTCAAATTTACTTGCTTTTAAATATATAAAGATAAAAATAACTCAAACTCACTTATTATTATATAGAAAGAGATATATGTAAATAAAATAAATAAAACAATCAATTAAATAAGTAATATCTCATTTAATTTTTAATTATGTATATTATTAATATTGTATAATAATTTCAATAATAGTGATAATATTATATTTAATTTAACTAAATAAGTATTTAATTAGTAATTATACTTAATAAAATTATAATTTTTTAAATTGACAATTATAATTAAAATTTAAAATTATTTTAATAAATTTATGTGGATGATGATAATTAATAATTAATACAAATAATGTCAGTTTAAATTTACATTATTTTAGATGAAATTTTTTAAAATAAAAGTAATTAAGAATTAATTAAAAAATATCATATTTTAAACAAAGAATAAAAACATATATCACACAAAATATAATAATAAGTTTATTAATTTATCTTAAAATAAATGAAAAAATATTAAATTAATTCAAATTCACTTATTTATATATATATATATCAAAACATATAATTGAAGTAGTAAGACAATAATTACATTGGTGGGGTTGAGATGTGTTTTATTTATTCTATTTTTGTGTCTTTCATATTGAGTTAATGTTCTCTTTGGAACCTAATTCAGTGTCATGTTAGCGTGCCCCTTATTATTTTCTTTTCCTCCTCTTGGAGTGGGCTCGTTGGATGCACCATACATTCCCCTGTCAAGCCCAACCTGCAGATGAGGGAAATAAATAAATAAATGAAAGATCAGAACCACCAGTTGCTGGCAGCAATGCCCAACCCAAAAGTGCATAAATGAGATTAAAACAAATTCTTTTAAATACATATTTTTATTGATTAAAAATAAAAATAAAAAAATAGCAGAAAAAAAAATTAAATAAAACACGAGACTTATAAATTTTAATTAATAAGAGAGTATATTTAAAAAGTATTCCAACCTTTGTCGTGAGAGTAAACAGTCTACTGCTAGAAAGAGACCTAGCAGGATGACCATTGATGAGGAAAAGTAAGAAGAAAAAAATGATTTTGGGTCTGCTGAGTGAAGATCGTAGAGCTACACAATTGGGCCTGCAACTGGGCTGCCTGGAGTCACTGGGAAGTGACTCCATCTGATTTTAATAAAAGAAAATTTTAAAAATTTTAATAAATCAAACATTTGATTAAAAAATAAACTTTAAAATTTTAAAAATTTAGTTAACTCAAATTTTAATGAGATTTATTAGATACAATTTTTTAAGAAAAATCAATTCAATAACAACACCATTAATGACATTGATAATAATATCAATAATAACACTGCTACTGTTGATAATAATGACGAGGATAAATATAGTTCTAATTATTTTAATAAAATAAAGTAAATGAAATTGAGTGTAAAGCGAAAATTTTTATAAAATTTAAAAGAGAATAAGATTAAGATCCATGGAATCATTTAGTTAGGATGGAGCTTAAAATTTAATAAAATTGTAAATATAATTGTGATTTATAATCATTAAGTTGAAAAGTCTATTATCGACAAATTAAAATTTTGTATCGAGGAAAATAGATATTTTTAGTGTAATTATGAAATAATATCAATTCTAATATCCAAAATAGTTACATCTTGTGACAAGGTACAAGCTTTGTGTGTTATTCTGAATGAGGACAAAGTGTCATATTTTTTAGTTGTGGTCAAGGTGATTTGTACGTTTGACAATTTATTCGTGACCAGTTTTGTATCGTATTGACACGTGTACGTGAGTACCTACTGCTTATAAAGATTAATTCACATGTCGAAGGTTGATATTTATATTTAATAAAAGGTGTAATAAAAAGTTTTAACATTCAAAATAAAGAAAAAAAGAAAGAGAAAACGAGAGAAATAAAAAAAAAGGAAGAAATTAAAAGTTTCAACATTCAAATTTTACATTTACTTTATTTAAAAAAAAAATCTAATTTCGATAATTGATAAGTATAAAATAACATAAATGAACATATTTATAAGATATTTTTATACAAATTTTAATTATATTTTACGGACAAAATATATGTTTCTTAATTATAATTATATTTTTAGTTAATTTTAAACTCTTGTAATATTTAGTTAAAGATGTTTTTTTTTTAATTTATTTCTTAGTTTCAATTATTATATACTTACAAGTGATTAGATTTAGTGAGCAACTAGGAATGATCTTTACAATCATACAAGCACTCAAAAAATTCCAATTATTATATTTTTTTATATTGAATTCTATTATTAATATTATATTATATATCAAAATATTCTCAGCTATATTTAAAATAAAATACAAATAACATATGTCTAAATAGATAAAAAAGAGTGGAAGTAGGAATGTAAATGTGTTGGACGATTGATGAATGATTCAAATCTGACTATTAAATACTCGATAAAATTTACTTATTTAATTAAATAAACAAATAAAAGTTTGATATTGATTGCTTATGAATAACTCTCATACATATGCATATATTTTTCTAATGTACGTAGTGTTGCACGTGCCTACAGAAAACTAATACATGAACACCTATATATGTTTTTAGTCAATGTAAAATTAGTGAGTTTTATTTAAGTTTTTATGATTTTTTTTATTTTCATCTCTCAAAAAATTGGAATCTTATTTTATTTTATTTTTATTTTTATTATTATATGACACTTGTTAACATCTTATGTGTTAAGTTGAAACCATCTTAGGTAACACTTGTTAGTATTTATGGTACAATATTGGCATGTGATGCCTTCAAATTTTAAAAATTTTTAAAATAAATATTATTTATATATCTTAAAATGAATTTTAGGAATAAAAAATAATTATTCTAATTTTTGAAAGGACTAAAAAAATAGAAAAATATTTTATAGGGACCTAAATTAAAATTCGTTCATTTTATAAAGACTAAAACTAATAATTTTTATATTTAAAGAGGTGAAAAACAAATAAATTTTTTTGTAGAAACCAAAATCAAAACATACTTATTTTTCATGGACTAGAAATCTATATGAATCACATATTAATTATCAACAATTTCTTTCTTACTTACTTAATAATAGATTTTTTTCCTATAATATCTCTTTTTTCATCTAAAAACTACAATTATTATCATTATTGTTGTTGTCATTAACATTAATATCACCATTATCATTTTCAACTACTATCATTACCATTATCATCAATACTACTATTGTTGCCAACATACCTCATGCTAGATTTATTATTGTGTTATCACCACCTCTACCAACATAGATGATGGTAGCGTGATAACAATGATAATAATAATAATAATATTGAAAATAACAACAATGACGGTTACATAGAAGATGTGATGGCGATAATAGCAGTGATGACCATAATATTAGTGACAATTGTTGGTAGAATGATAGTGATGATGGTGGTTGATTGTGATGGTAGTAATAATACAAGTATAATTATTATTTTGACTTAAATTCACTTTTAATCTTTATAGTTTTGTGATTATACAATTTTGACTCCTTAAAACTTTTCTTTACGCATATTTGATCTCCTGTATTTTTTAAATTTATCAATGTTGGTCTACCTTTAAACTATCATTCAATTTTTAACAAAAATTATTAACATAACATATTAATAACGTAATACTGACATATAATCACAATATTTTTTAAACTAAAATTGTACAATTAATTTAATCTTAATTTTCATTTTCATTATTTTTATTTTATTTTATTTATCTTCTTTTTCAATTTTAAGTCATCGAATTAAATATTTTGAAATTTAAAATAATCACAAATAGATAAATAAATAAAATGTAAAAAGGAAGAAAAATAAAAATATTAAAAATTAATATATATATATATATATATATATATATATATATATATATATAGAAAGGTATAAAACACATATAAATGATCTATGAATCACTAAAAATACACATTTAAAGATTTAAAATAATACTTAAATGAAAAATACAACATATAAAATAAAAAATATAAAAGAAACACACATTTTTTTTCATACATGTACTTTTTGTTTAATGGTTCTGTGTTTTGTATTTATTTTTTTTGTATTTTTTTATATTTTTTTGGCATTTCTAATATTTGGTCATTTTTTTGTTTTTATTTTTTTTATAAATTATTTACTGTTTTATGAATTTTCTTTTAAATTTTGAAAATTTTAAATAAATAGTTTTAAAAAATTAATATAATAAAATAATAAAAATAAATTAATATCAACAATTCTGTTGAATTTTCCAGCACAACTATAGTAACCAAATGGATAATAAAATCTCATTATTATCATGTACAATATTACATACATTAAAAAATATATATGAAGATATCAAATGACATCAATTTAATTTACATCAATAACTACACAATTTGATAATTTTATATAACACTTAAATTTGATTAATCCAATAGTTAAATTATAATTATATGTTATACTGATTATTTATGTCAAATATCTACCAGATATATATATATATATATATAAGTATGACTCAAGTTACACTAAGAGTAGTTTTAAGAAAAATATTTTTTATTTTTATTATTTATTTTCTTAAAATATAATGGTTATAACGAATAATTAATCATAATCATTAAATTTTAAAAAAATTGAATAATTAAGATGAGGAATAAATATTTTAAATTATTATTAGAATAATTTAATCTCTTATATATATATATATAACATTGATTTTACTATTTATATAAAAATATTTTTGTAAAGTCTAAAATATTTAAATTTTGTGTATCATGTATTGAACACTTATTTTTATTTATAAATAATCATTCAACATTAAATCATGAAGAGATACCAAATGACTTTTAGAATAATTCTAAAAAAATTACTCTTTATTCTCATATTATTTTTTTAAAATTTAATGATTGTAATTATTAATTAATTTTAACTATTAGATTTTAAGAAATTAATAATAGAGATAGAAAGTAACTATTTTGAAATTATTCTACGAGATATTTAATAATTTTTCTTAAAATATTTATTAAATATTTCATTGGTAAAGTTAAAATTAATTTAAGCAAAAACTTATAAAAATAAATAAGTTATATATTAAACAAACCATGATCAAAATTTACTTTTTTAATAAGTCAAGTTAAAGTTTTAAATTAAACTCTTTTAAATAAATGAATAAAATGTAAACAATTATTTTTTAAAATGTTATGTCTATTTCGAATGTTTGACTTGTTTCAATTCGATTACATCTTTAAGTGAAAGTAGATAAATAAATAAAAAAATATTATATTATGTAATAAGGATAAAATATTAGTTTAATAAATATGTTAAAGATAAAAAATAATATAATATAAAAATTAATCGCTAGAAACTAAAATCTTACTTAAAATTAATTGAAAATGCTTACCAAATATATATTTAGTAAATTGGGGGCAAAAGTATGCAAGAATTAATTTAAGAACCCTAGGGTGAAATTTACTGAAATAATTTCTAAAAGGGCAATGTACTACTTGTGGTAAGGTATTTATGCTGGTATTATATTACTTTTAATATAAAATAGTATTTTTTGTGCATTTTTATTTTTATTAAACAATTAAAATCCCATCCTTCACACAATCAAAATTGCTAAATCAATTTCAGTAATTATATTTTCCGTAGGGTTATAAAAAAACAGATCAATATTAATACCTCTCTTACTTAATAATAATATTAGTTTAACTTGTATTTTCTTTTTTCGGCTGCAAAATATTGAAATCCAAACATCATTAGTGACTCGTTTGTTTACAAATAGGAAATAGCCAGGGTAACAACATTTGGTCAAGCTTCCAGAATTTCACATGCAAAAGTCTGATTAAGAGCCAAAATGTAGATGTATTTAGTGAGGGGATTTTTGTTTATATGAAAATAACTAATTATTAAATTTTATTATAAATAAAAAATTATAATACATAAATCATATAATTTTAAAAAGTTACGTAATATTTTTAAATGACCATATATAACTTTAATTATTTATAATTTATGTATGATTTATTTACTTTTTTATAATTTCATAATCATATATGAATTATATGATTATATAATTCATGATTAAAAAAATGCATTTTAAGCTTTTATAAATCATATTTTTTTAGTGATATATTAAATTATTTTTTAGAGTGTATTTTTTTAATTTTTTAAAATTTAATACTTAAAAATAGTTATTTTGTGTAATAATTAAACTTAAAAAATAAATAATTAAATGAAAAATTATTTGATCCTTTCTCATTTTCTTTTCTCTCACTACACATAAACATATAAAAGTTTTATTACTAAATATGCTCTCTTATAAATATGTATCTCTATGTAAGATCAATATGTTATTATACTCTAATTATTAAATATTTTGATAATACGTCAATGATCATGCATACAAAATTTTAGATAAATAAATATTTGTAATTATTTCTTAGTTGATATTTAATTATATTTTTTTAAAAATATTATACATTAAATTGATTTTATTTAATAAGGTATAAATAATTTTAAAAATATGTAAACTTAATTTATTCAATAAAATTTCATATTGGATCAAAATTAATTGACATCCAACGTTAAATATTAGAAATTACACCACTTAATATTTTTTGTAAAATATAAAATTAATCAATTCACTTAATAACATGTCTATAATATTATAAAATTTATTGTAAATGAAAAGTTAATTGTTACATCTCCATATTTGATGGATAAATATAAGTAAATGCGTAAAACTTTATAACCTACCAACAAATGTCTATTTTACGTGAAACTCAATATACATCCATGATGAAAAAACAATATTAAATAATTTAACGAGTGAATTCATTAATTTTATATTTTATAAAAAATATTAAATAATGCAAGTGTAAAAGTTTAATACGTAATGTTAATTCATTTTGTTTGTATGTGTTCTAGCTGTTAATCAGTGTTTTTAATCGGTTTTGTATGTGTCCTATAGGATAAATGATTAATCTCTCATAATATAATAATTAACTTAATTATTCAAACACGAATGATGTATGACAAAATCTCACTCGTATTTGACGATAGATAACAAGTTAACAACTGACCCTCACTACCCACAAATAGTAGCCAAAATACTTAAATAATATATCCTCAAAAGCAAATCAGAACAAATAAAACATATTGGTTTATAAGTTTATTCTGGTCTAGTTTAGCATTGATTTGGTTTTGTCTTTAGTGTTACTAAATTTGAAAATGATGGAACTGGACAATCATATGAAGATACTTTTTTTTTTTCCTAGCAAAAATGAGTTGTACAATTAGGCAACCTGATATTATATATCATTTATAAAGTCTTTCATCACTGAGCTATGCATACGTTTCGGGTCAATGAACTTTTATCAAATGTAATATGGAATATGACTAATAAGTTGACAATGTTGAAGTTAACTCTGACAGCTAATAACTACTGTGTCATATACACAACTGTAATTTGAAATATAAAGCTAGGTAGCTGAATTACCTAGAAACATTTTTATACAATAATTCAGTAACTTACCCATAATTAATCATAAGTATGCGGCCAGAAATTTAGTCCACAAAACATGCAAGTTGGATTACATAATATACAGCATGTTTTTCCTTTCATTTCTAACCTAGAGAATTGGATCCTTGATCTGTAAAATCTTGACTGATATATGTGGATTTTGTTTTTTCTCCAAGCTCCCCCCCACAAATTTGACTAAATCGAAGTATTAGTCCGATCAACATGCTAGCTCAAACCAAGATGTTTTCCTAGTATCGAAAAAGACAAAATTGATGAATTGTTGGATAAATATAACTCAATTTGGTGGGGAAGGTTTTAAATTAACTAGTTTTTTCAAATCGCGTTATAGTACAGTTGTAATTCCCTCTAAGAGAGGATATGTAGGTACTATATTTTTATTTGAAAAAATAGAAACATATACATTCAATTTTTCTTCAAGTGGGTATGCAGAAATCCCTAACTAACTTATCTCTAGATTTTAACTGTTTTAATTATGTGCACGTGTAGAAGGATTGTCTGCATTAGTTTGTGTATGTTTACGAATTTTAGTTTTATTAGTGTGTGTGTGTGTATACCTTTTATCATCATTAAGGTTGGTGCAATACGAACAATTAAGTGCCTTGAAAAACAATTGCTCTCTCTATCTCATAAAAGACAAAAGGTTAGATTACAATGTAGTCTGACCACCCAACACTTAGCCTTTCAATTTGCATGGAGCTGACCCCATGAAGGTCACAACTCACAAGCAATGGGTTTTTGATGAATTAAAGTGATGAAAACTAATAGGAGGCAAATTTGAATCAGAAGACCATACATGATCGGTCTTTATGAGAATCTCACAAAAGATATTTGCTAAATTACAATATTATGCATTTGGTAGTAAACAATTTCAATTTCCTCATTCATCAAATTATAAAATCTGAGTTCCAATATTGGTGGATTACTTGTTTGACACAGATT
Organism: Pachyrhizus erosus; assembly: GCA_026544285.1. Lineage (NCBI taxonomy): Eukaryota > Viridiplantae > Streptophyta > Magnoliopsida > Fabales > Fabaceae > Pachyrhizus > Pachyrhizus erosus. The sequence continues at coordinate 24,627 of JAMLFT010001039.1, read as the reverse complement.
AGAATATTTGTTTAACTAATTAATTTGGTATACAATCAGCAAGTTGACGTAACAAAATTCTCTCGGTATTATTTATATTCTAAGATGATATTATTAGTGAAAATAATTCTTATTTTATATACTATTTTTGTAAGTTTAAATTAAATTTAAACTCATATTTTAAAAGAAAATATTAATATTTACTAAAGGGTACTTGATAAAAAGGTAAAAAATAAAATAATATGATAAAAAGAATTCATTTATTTACTTTTATTTTACTTGTCGCAAGAACAATGATCCATATTTTAAATTTTACTAAACAATACTTGGTAAAAAGATGAAAAACAAAATGATAAAACAAAAAACTTATTTATTTACTTTTATCTTACTAGTTAGATGGAAGTCACAAAATTTATAAATGATGTATATTGTCAAAATGGGTCGTTCAACCTGGTCCAAACCACCATAGGTTGACCATTAAATGTGTCAATCAAACCTGTCTCATTTTCTTGTGAGCCAAAAAATATCAACCCGACCTACCATGAGTTCATGGGTTATATGGATTGACCCACCATGGCAACAACGAAGCTTGCAAAAAGTAGCATAGTGCGTATCATCAACATAAAAGACGTAGGTCTTGCAAGTCATAGAGCAGAGCAGAGCAGCCTAAGTTGCAAAGAGCGGTGTAGTGCATATCATTGGCAGAGAAGACGTAGCTCTTGCAAGTCACAGAGCAAACCAAAGCAGCCTAGGTTGTAAGAAGCGGCACAATGTGTATCGTCGACAAAGAAGACTTAGGTCTTGCAAGACACAAAGTGGAGCGAAGTGACCTAGGTTGTAGAGTGGAAACCTAGGTTGTGAAGTGGCAACCTATAGTGCAGAGCGACAATTTAAGGTATGGAGCAACAACCTAGGGTAGGTTTTAGAAAGGAAGACGCATACAAAGAGACACACAATAAATTTGATTTATAATTTTTTCTAAGTGGAGCAGAGAAGGTCGGATTGGAGTGCAAGTCATAATCTAGACATAGCAACCTGTGAATCAACTTGGTTTATCATGGATTTTGCTTGGGTGGACAAGGTTAAAGTGGATTGAGTTAAAAAAAATGCTAATTTTTTTAACCCAATCCAGTCCAAACCTAAGATGGATTGGATTGATCCGCAAGTTAGAACCTATTTTGACAGTGCTAATATTTATCATGCAAGCAAAGGACATTTAAAGAAAATTTTATTAAAGGAATATAAGTGAGATTCCAACTCCTTTACAACATTAAAGTTTTACTTAAGTTAAAATAGAATAAATTAAAGTTTTTTTATAAATTAAAATTAATTTATGTTCTTTAAGAAAAGTTAAATTAGGGAGCTTTTATAAAAAAATGTTTTTTATTTTTAATTTATTGAAGAAACTTAATTTACTTTATTTTTTATAAATACTTATAAAAAAATTATCTAAATAGAACCTAAAAATAAAAATTGTTTGAAAAAAAACACACATAAAAATTGCATCATACATTGTAATATAGCATACAAAACCAGTATGAATAATAATATTGACTTAAATAATTTTTTTATGTGTAAAATAAAATATTTGTTATTTTAGTTTTAGTAAAGATAAAATTTTTATTTTAATAATTTTTAATTAATACTAATATTAATTGATGATTTAATTATAAAGTTAGTAACTTGTCAAGTTATTAACAAATCTAACTTGATAATTATTTTTAATTTTTCATCAATTACTTTAATATTATTAATTATTTTATATATATAAAAATTAAAAATATAGTTAATAAAAAATTATATATAATTACAGTGTTAAATATCTTAATAATTAATAAGTTAATAAACTATCAATATTATTATTATATCATCAATTATTATTGTTACTTTTGATAATAAAAAATAATTAAAAATATAACTAAATCAATATAGAAAAAAATTAAATAACTAAAATAAAAAAAAACTCCTATAAAATAGGTGCAAAAGATTATTTAACCCAGTACTGCAACAACAAATGGACTTCACTTCATTTTTGGTCTTATACTGGAAATTTTAGAGTTTAGATAACAGAACCAAAGTCTTCTCTCTCTGTTGTTTACTCTTGTCAATTGTAAATCTCTACCATCAGTTTCAACCTCTACCTACATATTTTGTAATTTTGTAATTTGCTAGTAACATTGTTTTCAATCTGTTTCACTAACACTAATTAATCTCAAATTAGCTAATTAAGAATAAAAGTTTCTTTTATATATTTTTTATAAAGTATTCATAATTTTGTTGATGACTTATTTTTATTAAAGAATTTGACTAATTATTTTTGGTGATATTTCTCTTTCTAATTTTATGTTTTTCATTCATAAAATTTGAATTTAAAATTTTGTTGAAAGAGATTATATCAATTTCACTTGAACAAATGATTAGTTGGTAAAAAAAAACATTTATAAATCAAAAAATAATAAAAGTCAAATATAATTTTAGTTCTCTTATATTATTTAATATGTGATTTTAATTTTTTTTATCGTAAAATAGAAATATATGATTCTCTTTATTTTTTAAAAATCTGTTATTTTAGTTCAACATTCCATTTTATCAATATTTTATTTCTTTTATTTTGATCCAACAGAACTATAAACTTAATATATTTATTTAAAGTATTATAAAAAAATAATTTAATTAATTAAAATATAAAAAATACCAAAATAAATATAAATAAATTACATTAAAATTATGATTTTTAATTAAGAGACTAAATATATCTATTTAAAAATAAAGAGATCAAAATTACATATTAAAAAAATAAAGAGATCAAGTTTATATTTAAGTCAATAATTAAGAAATTGTTTTTGAAAAATTAATAAGAAAATATGAATATAGATAGTTTTCATTATTACTGCACATTGATTTTCGTTAGTTAACTTGATTACTTATATGTGTGTAACTGCGGATTGTTTAATTAATCATCACTCAGTTGATAAATTAGTAAAGGAACTGTGTAGTTAATATGCAACTCACTGTTATCACTTAATTTCACCATTCAACTAATTATGCACCATTTGTTTATTTTTTTTACCAAATTATGCACCTTTTGTTAATCACCATTTAGTTAATCAAGGTGATTAATTATCGTTTCAACCAAATTCGTTCTCTTAATTTTCTCTTCTAGCTCTTCCATGCTTTTCCAACATGACTCATGTTTCTCGGATATAAATTGGCAAGATCTTGTTCTCCTTATTTATTTTATCTCTGCTTATAAAAAGAATATTTATTTTTGTTCTATACATATTCAAAATCACACAAATACATAAAGGAGGAGACAGGCTACAAAAAATAAAGGAGGTGAAAATCCTGTATATATTCACATTTTATATGACTGAAAATTGAGTTAAGAATGTCAAATTTTCAAGAGAACAATTAACTTATTGCTGTTATTTAAGGGAGTAAATTTATTTAATAACTTACATGAAATTAAATTTCTTAAAGCAAATTTTTAAATTTTAAAATTAAAACATATAAAAAAATAAATGTAGTTAACTTTTGAAATAATTGTATTAAGATAATATGAATTTATAGGGAAAAAAATTGATCATCCTTTCTGAGAAGAGAAAAAAAAATGTATATATGTTTAACAGAATAGGAACTACTGTAGTTTAAAAGGAATTGTATGTTCATGCAGTTTCAAATCTAATGGTGTAGAAATTTTTAACATATACATTTCACTTTATAATTTGATACATGTAAAGTTTATTTTTAATGATCGGAAATAATCATGTACAGAGAACCCTGATCCATGTTTAACATATAAAACAGTAACTTCATTAACATATCATATGTTGAATAGTAAATAAAAATTAAAAATATAACATAAATTAGTTGCCGCACTCAGTTGTCCATTAACAGTATATATCTTTGTTTAGTGTGTAAAGCAATGAAGAATCCAGTTTCTGCACATTTCAACGTTAGGTGCCATTGCCTTTGGCTCATATGTAACCAAAAAGTTATAACATTGAACTCTATTCATGACCAAGACGACAAGCAGGAAAAACAGGCATAGTTTGAAATGTTTGGAAGAATTTGTACTAAAGTTATTTAGGGCTATGAACGCGACTTATGATATTTTTATATTTTTTATTTATCTCAGCAAATTTTATGATAATTAAATTTGTGATATAAATATATGTATAATAATTAAGCAAAATGGAATGAAATTAAATTGCTGTAAATACCACCAATTATATACAATTTAATATTTTTTTATTAGATAACTTTATTTCTGTAATATTCTGTTTTTAATATAATAAAATTATATTTAGAAAAAAATATCTTTAAGTTAGAAATTAACTTTTTACTATTTAAATATTTTAGTTTAGTTCAATTAAAATTTAGAATTTTAAATTTTATGAGAAATATTATCCAAAAAATAATATGAAAAGAGAAATTATAATTGGTCAAGTTAAAAATGTTTAAATAATAAATATAAATAAATAAAAGATTTTAATTTTTGGAATAGAAAATAAATTTAGACATTTTAGATTAAATAAAAATAAAAGAAGAAAAGAATAAAAATAAGAGAATAAGAATCTAAATTTTTAGAAGTTAGAAATATAATTTTAATAATTAAATACAAATAAATAAATATTCAAATAAATGAAATAAATAAATTTTATCAAAATAAAATAACTATTTGGTGAAAGAAAATATAAGAATAGGAAGGAAAATATATAAATTAATTTATAGAATTTTTGAAAAAAATTAGAAAACCAAAATATAATTTTTAAAATTAAAACAGAAAATAAGAAAGAAAAAAATGAGAAAAGAAAAGGAAAAAGATAGGAAGGGGAGTTGGGGATCGAACCCAAGATCCCAAAATGGTAGCAAAACGTGCTACTAGTTGGGCTAAGCACCATGGGCAGGAAAATAAGTCCAAAGAAAATATATATGATACAACAAGTGAATAAAATGAGAAAATAAAAGTGGAGTAACAAAATACGTTGTGGGATGGATTCAAAGAGCATGATATTGGGACAGATAATGGAAAGTGAAAGCAGAGATTGTCATTTGACTGCTAGGCTCATCGCTAAAAACTTATGCAAAATAAAAATACACAAGCCAAAGTTAAAAACGCAAATCGTCATTGAAGTTGCTTCGTCACCTCTTTCCTCCTTAAGACCAACCCGCCCCACCTGCAATCCTCCTCCTCAGCAGTTATGTCCCTTACGTTTATACCTTGCTGCATTCGCCCATCCTCGATGAATATTTTAAGCACGAAAAGAGGAATTGAGGCACTATAAAAATGTAGTAGAGGGAAGAAGAATAAGAAAAACTAGAGGGAAGAACTCAAAAATTTCCCAAGAAAACAAACTCCATTTCTTTATTTCTGTATCCAGAAAGTTTTGTCGAGTCCTAGGCTTTCTTTTGATACCATTAATTTGAAGAAAGAGGGAAAGAATCACGTTTTAGATTGGTCGCTGAAGCTTCACTGGAAAAGCTTAAATCCTTACTGAAAATTTGAATTTCAGGTAGGAGGAGTTGTTTATTCTTCATTTTGACTTCACAAATTTGTTCCTGATCCTTTTCCTTACATAATAGTACTCTTATTTAGTCAAAACAATGAAAGAATTAACCCAATTGAAAATTGAAATTTTGCCCAAAAATTAATCCTCTATTCAATAGAGATAATATACTCTTAAGCAATAGAGGAGACCCAAGAAGGGAGGGAGAGTAGGGGAGACAGTTTGCTTCATGGGAAATAAGAAAACAATGAGGAAGGGAGAGAGAGGAATAAAGAGGAAAGAAGAAACAGAAGAAAAGGGAGGAAGAAGACGATTGGGGGTGAGGATAATAAGAAAAGGGCGCAAAGAATAAGTCAGGATGGGAATTGTGATTAGTAAACAAGGGGTGTAAATAAAAAAAAATTAATTTTAACTCAAATAAACTGAGTTAAGATAATAAATATAAGGATAAAAATTATAGAGGAAAAGAAGGAAAGAAAGAAAAACGAGAAAAAAAATAAAGACAAAAATGTTGGAAGAGGACAATTTTGCCCTTTTCTTGTTTTTCTAAATATAATTCTTGATTAAATTTTAGCATCTATTATTTAAACGAAATATAATAAAATATGAAGAAAAATAGAAGAAAAGAATAGTGTAGAAAATAAAAGTCTTGGAAAAAGACCATTTTGCCCTTTAATGTCATCTTGATTTTAATATGTGATATATTGTTTAAAATTTTGTTTAATTATAATTTTATTGTTCCTACATTATCTATTGATGTTTCATTGCATATATGGATAGTAGAGGTGAAACTTTATTACCTCTACTGATAGTAGAAGAATTTATAACATATTGACAACTATCTCAATTAGAAAGTAAATTACAGAAATAACCCTAGGATAGATGATGAAATGAGAATTTATCCAAACAAAAATTGAATGAAACTGGGGTTGGTTATTTGAAAGTAAGAATGAAATAAAGTTGTTAGAAGACTACGTTGATGAAATGAAAGTCAGTACCGAGAAATCTTGATGATTGGAGAAGAGAATAGTAGAATGAGTCAGAATCCCTAATGAATGAGAATAAGAATGAAGATTGCAAGGGTTGACCATAAAAGATACTTAAAGAATGTATGCAGGCTCTGGTGAGTCTTTGGGGATATATAAGGTGTCAAGTTGTGAGACGCTCACAGTAAAGAGGGTGTCACAGAACCAACTTGGTGTCTTCGATAAACTGGAACATTACTAAGATTCAGTTGAAAGTATCCTGAATCATTACCAGATAGGATATATACTCTTAATCGTCAACCTAAAATGCAAACTTGGATTATTGTTAATATGATCGTGTATGTCCTCTTGGAACTAGTATTATTGGAGGTTACGGAGGATCTTAAAATGAGTAGAATCCCTAATTAGGCATGTTACGGTGAGATGAGTGTTTACAGTAGCTAGAGATGATGTATACTTGTATATGTTTGCTTAAAGGTAAATGGCTCACTCTTACAACCCCCATATTTTAGATATAGATAGTGGACGAGTTCCAACCCCTTTTCCACTTGACAATAATATCCCTAGAGGGTCAATGAACGCATGACATGACTAGTGGAGACAATATATATATGGGCTATGTTAGAATCTCTTTTAAGCCTCCAAACATCATAGTCTCATGACAATTTCATCATATAGATATCCTAGTAGTCCTATCCCAAACCCCATCACCTAGATATACGAGAGTTCCTCCAGATTTTCTTGCAGTTCATCGACGTGCTCAAACCCCTCAACGCTAAGACTAAACCGTAGATTCAGTCCCAGCAAATGGTCTAGGTAGAGGAGAGGAATCCTCAAAAGAAGAAGATCCTTCAGAGTGTTCGGGCTAGGAATGTTTGAAGGAACATAAATGTTTTGATCATCTTAGACTTTTTACTTTTGTGTAATGTACTAGTTAACTACTTTGGAAAAATGTAATTTGACTTGATCTTATCATGTTGAATGGAATATTATAATTAATATTAAGCTACTCGAATATGATGGTGATATTTATGTCTCTTTTAAATTATAACTCCTGACAATACTACTTTTAAAAATTTATCCAAAATAAAATATCCAGAACAAATTTCCTTAAAATACAATGAATAAATAGGACGTTACAATTTTTACTATTTACAAGTTCAAAGTGGAGATGTACGAGTCCAACTAGTGCAAGATAATGTGTAGTCTTTTTGTGCTAACAATGATGGAGCGTGTATGTGGATATAAGCACTACTACACTAAGCTAATATGTTAACTTAAATGAGTCTCTTTTGTGTGGTCGCATATAGTTTACTTGACTTGTGGGCTCTAATAGATTGGTCCGCTGATTGAATAAGAATAACAAAAAAAATTATAATTATACCAAATTAACAAAAAGAAACATAAAAAAAAGGTTGAAAAGAATAAAAATTAATCAAAATAAAAAAATTCTAAGATTATGTTGAGCAAAAATAATTAAAAAGCTAACTATAAATTAAAATTGAAAAAACTAAAAAGTTAGTTTATTAAATCATAAATATTTAATAAAATTATTTGTTGAAATATCTTAATAGTATAAAATAACGAAAATTGATATATTTATATTATATTTTATATAAAATTTAATTTAATTTAATTTATAAAAATATATTTTATAATATTTATAATTTTTGTTTTTAATTAATTTTAATGATTTATAATTTATATTTATAAATAAATTATTTTAATTATATTTTTTACTTTTAATTATTTTATTTTTTACATGTTGTATTTTTACTCATCTTGTACTATATTTTACAATATTATTAATAAATTTAAAATAAAATAACATAATTTTAAATAGAAATCATATTTTTATTAAGTTAATTAATATAGTAATTAAAATAGCTTGAAGTATAAATTGAAATAAAAAATAAATATTTTAAATAATATAATGATTAAAATAAATATTGTAATATAAAAATATCTAAAATATAATAGTAAAAATAAAATTAAATAAACTTATTTTCTATCATTGTCAATGTTTTATATAATAAAAAGGTAAAAAGAAAATCCAATCTTATGAAAAAAGTTAAAAAAATAATAAAATCATATCTCATGAATGAAGATGAGAAAAAATATAATAAAATTCTATCTTATATAGAAAAAATTAATAAATATTTAAGAACAAAAGGACAATAAATAAAAAATTATAAGTTAAAAACTAGTATTTTAGAAAATGTTACTTAAAATAGTGTTTTAAAAGAATAATAAAAACTACTAAAAAACTTGTTTATCAATTAAACTAGATTTTTAGATAATAAAAAAATTAAAAACTAATTAAAATGTCTTATCAAACATAATATAAGACTAATTAAAAATATAATATTAAACAATAATTTATATTTAAAACTAATAAAATATAAATTAGTAAACGATAAAAAATTTCAAAAAATATAATTGATTTGTGGATTAGCCTTTAACCATGGTTCCCAACTTGTATAACTAGCATATTAAATGAATTAGGTCAAATAAGTTTATATTTAAATAGACTAGTAAGTGTTTAGTCTTAACCCACTTAATGCATGTTTAAATAAAAAAGTTTATAAATTTAAGTTTGAATTAAACTTAAGTTTATAAACTAAGTTTGCAAAAATAATTTAAAATTTATTTTTATAAAATTGAGTTTACAAACAAAATTTTAACATATAAAGGTAATTTTAAGAGTAATCAAACACGTTACAAAATTAAATTTATATTTTAAATTAAATTTAAAACACTTCAAACAAAAAATTAAACATAACTTTAACCGACAGGTTAAACAAATAGTCTATAGTCTCAAGCTTATATATCCAACTTTTGTGGAGACCTTCTTGTACAAATTTAATCAAAGTATTTAGAGTTTTATTAACTTACTTGAATATTAATTTTTTAAACATAATCCAAATTTAAAACAATTCATCTTAATAGATTCCATAATCTGATATAAAATCATTTTTGTTATTCAGGGCAACTAACAAAATCTAATAATAAGGAAAACAATATTAACTGGAAATAAAATTTAATTGCATTCAGCTAATAATAAATGTAGCCACAAATGTTATTCATTTGTTTCCAAAATGTTCGAAAAGGTTTTAGCTTTCCATTATGGCAATTCAAATGCCTAGTCATTTTTTTCCATGTGTAAATTTAATTGAGAACAATTTTTTGCATGTTATATATCAGGTCGACCTACATTCCAACCTTAAACTACATCTAGGCTGAGTTCATTCAAGTAAAGTTGCACCCAGAGTCAGTAGCTTATGTTGCCATAAGGTGTAATCTTTAATATTTTTTTAAAATATATAGCAGTCATAGGTTACTTGTTTAGACCTTAGTGACTTTCATTGCTTAAAAAATTAGTTTAACATAACAAATTTAGATAAATATAGCATATTGCATGTGAAGCTGTACTTTAAAAATAATATTTCCTATTGTATTAAATATTACACAATGAGTTTTATATTATTAACTTTAAATCATCAATATTTTAAATCATGAATGTTAAATAGCTATTTGTTTAATTTTTTTCAAATTTTTAAAAAAATACTATTTCTATTTCATAATAAGTGTTATCTTATGTTTTTATTTTTTAATTAAATAAAAAAACTAATAAAAAAGAGAGTAACAATTTATAAAATTAGCTTTATTACTATTCTTTAATTTATAATTTCTATTGCTCATCATTAATGTTATTAGAAATATAAATGGAAAAAATAATATTACAATAAAAAAATTAAAACGATATTTATTTTTAAGATTTTTTTTTTACACAACACTTGTCTCAAGACCTTGTCTATTTCCTTGGGTCCAATTTGGTTAAGAATTGTCTTTTATAGCAAATGCTTTTGGTCCTAAGCATTGTTATCATGAATATCAATTTTATCCTAACTGTTTTTTGCAATTGGTTAATTAGTTTGAAGAAGAATGTATTGTAACAAACTAAAAGCTTGGTAAGATTTAGTTCGAGAAAAAATGTGTTAAAGGTTATTAATGTTTTTATGATCTATAGGAAATTAAAGAGGTGATGGAATGATCTAATTAAACTCAACTTTAAACTCGATTTAAAATATTGTTATATAAGGAGAGATTGATTGAAGATGTTTATGAAATTATAGAGATTGTTATCTCTTTCTTTTCTTTTTCAAAAAGTTGATATTCAAAGAAATTGAATAATTTATTAGCTCAAACGATGAAATTGTAGATATTTTGACAAAAATTTTAAAAAGGTATCAAATTCACTTTATATGTTTCAAGCTTAAAAAACATTCAATTTATATGCTTCAATTTGAGGAAATTTATTAAATAATAAGCTAATTTTATCATGATCAAAATAATCTTGTAAAAGTTTAAAAAGATTGTGTTTTGTGTGTATTATAAAAAGTCCAAGTAGGAGCCGATTTCCCAGTCTGAACTTGTTTTTTCTTCCTTCCTTTAGTACTCTTTTTGTTTTATCTATATATACAATCTGCAACCCAAGGAATAACACAACACTTGAACAATGTAATCTATTTTCTCAATAATATATACTAAATTATAAAATTATTTATATTTTAGTAATGAGTGTGCATTTAATTCATATTTTAATAGAATTAATTATGATTTAATTAATTAAATATCATTGATAATTTGACTTAAATCAATCTAAAAAAAATATCTACATTAAACTATATTTTTTTATTAAAAATGAAAATTAATTTTAAAACAATTAGGAACTTAATTTATTTATTTATTTTGTTAAAATTGAGGCATTTTTTGAAAGAAAGTTGAACACTAATTTTTTTCAAATACTAAATGTCGGATTTCTTTTAATATATATTTTTCATATATACAAATTTAAAATTAAATTCCTAATCACATATTTAAAATACAAAATTATTTTCTAATTCTCTATCATCTCATATTGATTTGAAATTTTATTTATAATTGATAATTACAATTTCTTTTTTAATTGAAAAACATAAATGAACCAAATTTGACTATCATTATAATTATGCTTGAGAAAAAATAGAGAGGAAAGAGAAAAATTAAAATAAATCGATTTATTTAATAAAAAATAAAAAGAAAATAATTTTAAAAATTGTGAGACTCATATATATTATTATTTTTTAATTAATTATCCATTTTTATTAATCTATTTTATTTATTTTCTCTTTATGTATTTTGTTTCCATTTACACTATGATTGAGCTCTGATCATACAAGGTGTACATAGTAGATGCTACGGAAACGAAGACTAAGCAAAGGAAAAGAGTAAAGTTATGATGCAAAGAGGAGGTAGATCACATGCACGACTTTTGATTAAATAATTAAGGGTGAATACCCAGTGGGGTTTGCTTGCTCCTTCTCGTTTTCTTGCGCAGGAAATGACTCGTGATCGACCTAGAAACTACTTTTTCTAATTTCTCACGTGTTTGCGGTTTCGGGAGTAATTTTTTTTTTGTAAATGCTTTTCACTATACTCATGTAAGTTGTGATTACATCACATTTTAACTTTTTTTAAAATGATGTCTGATTTATTTTAATATTATACTTTATGTAATGCATGTTAATAAATAATAAATACTAATTAACGTTCTTAAAATATTTTTTAAAAATAACTTGTTATTAAAAATATTATTAACATGCTTCTATTATGATTGCTAATATAGATTTAATGTAATTTTTAATAATTTTTTTTTATTTTCTTAATCATTATGATTAGAGTCTTTAAATTTCCAACAAATTCTCAAAATTTCTTTACTATTTTTTGAATTAGTCATGAGATTACACAATAGTTTGAAACACACGAACATTCAAAATTTCTCTATTCTTTTTAAAGATGTGCTTTGAAGCAATCTAATATAAGTTATTTTTATAAATATAACATATGTTGTCAACTTAATCACATTCAATAAATATAATTATTTACTTATTAACTAATATTTTTTGTAAGCTACTTATAACATTCTTGAATAATAAGGTCATACGATTTTCAATAAAAAAAATTGTTATACGATTAATAGAAGTATTTCATACTGATTTTTTTTTTCTTAACTTAATGTTAGCTAACTCTTTGCACTTTTTTCCCCAACCGTTATTATTAACAGGTATTATTTTCAATGTTTTGTTACCTCAAAAGGCAGCACCTAAAAAATTTTGTTAGAAAGAGAAGAAGCAGGGTGACAGTAACTAAGAACCACCCTCACTCACCTTCACATGATGGTAATGTCCGCATCCAGCTACTTAGACGAAGACCGACCCACCTTCTACATAAAAAGAAAAGTTTTTTTCATTTTATTTATGTTATATATATTTTTAATCTTTAAAATTTATTTTAAAATATTTATCATTTTAGAAAATAAAAATATTATAATTTAGAATATTTTTTTAAAAAAATATATTATTTTATAAATAAACAATATAAAACGAAGGGATTAATGCATATAGATTATAGAATCTAAGATGGATCGTGGCTTTTTGGACCCCAATCCACTACTGTTGAAGACTGCTAACTACCAAACAAAAAGCACTAGCAGACAAATGTGGGAGATGGAGAAAGATTGGTGGTTTTGGTGGAAGTCCAGAATTCCAAATAAGATATTGTGGGCTGTCAAAGCTGAATCTTATGAAACAAAGGAAGATTGAAACTATACCAAAAACTGCTTTAAGAATACCACTTTGTGTCGGGGAGGTAGGAGGAAAACAGCCGCGGTTTTCTCACACCACCATCCACTCATTCATTTCAACCACATACGTGTTTGTCCCTGTGCTCCTCGTGGTTCTTTCAGGTTTTTAGTGTGTTACTCTCTCTTCTGAGTTTCATATATTTCTTTTGATCATTTTTCTTTTTAATATGGAATAAAATCTTATCTCCTTGATTGATAAATGAATGAGCTAGAGTTTGCCTCAAGAATTCATTTACACTTTCCCAAAAGGAACTTTTTAATCATGCAAGATCTTTCATATATTTATTTACCAGAGATATTTATTTATATTATATTACTTTTTAACATATAAATATTTTTTGTTTTGTTGAGAGATATTTTTTTTAATGTGATTCCTATATAATTATTTCAAATCTTTTAACTAGTGCCAGTTCTCTTGTTTATAATTCTCAATGTTATTAATGGTTGACTTTAACTACTTCTATTAGCAATTTTAACATCATCGTAAAGATTAAATGATCACTATACTCTCAACCATAGACTTTTATCCAAACTCTTCATTTCACATTCTAAAGATATAAAATCATTAATAAATCATATTTTAAATTCGTAAAGTTAATAATATATATGAATATTATGCGATTTTTAATTGAGTGACACATGTAATTGTGTACTTACTAGTGAACGTATATTGAAGGGAACCTCTGATGCCAATGATCACGACATGTGGGAATGGTATTGTTTGGCAGGCAATAATATGTATATTATGCTACTGTGATGCAGTGTATATTAAAAAGCTTTGTGAATGGGCATTTTTTTAGTGCACATATACACGAGCAGGATATGAAGAATATGGATACATTTTTTTATGAGTTTAAAAGGCTTTGGTAGCCTATCATGTGTGCTGTTGTAGCAATTTTTTGACCTCATCTTGTGGTTTAAAACTACCTTTTTGTTAATAAATCGTTTTGGCTTTGTCATATATATATACACACAAGCTAAAAGTTACAAAAGAAAAGAAGTTATTGTTAATTCAAAATAACACTTACAATTATTAAAATGTTTCTTTATATTAAAATAAATTAAATCGTAACATTGTTATCTTTAAGGATAGGGAATCATAATAGTTCAAAATAAAAATAATATGTTGTAAACATCTCCGAAAAATAATTTAACTTATTTAACTAGAATATTGTTGAATACTCATAGTTCAACTACTTAAATATGTAATTTTTTTCATTTATAATGTGTTATTCGATTTGAATAAAATGGTCAGTTATAAAGGATATTTATAGTTTTTTTAAAAAAATTGTTAAAAAAAACATTTATTGTGAAACGAGTTAGATAGTTAGAAGCACAATCATAATATAATAATCAATATTTTTATTAATTATAATTTTTATTCTATTTTCTCAACTTAACTTCTTAATTATATGTGACATATAAGATAAAATTTCAGTAAATATTTATAAAAGAAGAAAATAAAACAAATAAAAGTATAGAATAACTCTCAAGTAAATTAAAATCTTATCTAGCTTTTTTATAAATCAAAATGCATAAGTTAATTGAAATTTATAGAAAATGTTTGATTTATTTTTAATTTAAATCTTATAATTTTTCTATAAACACTTATTGAAAAGTTAATTTAAACCAATTTATAATGGTTTATTTTTTTAAAAGGCATATAATGGAAAACGGGTTAAAAAAAGGAACGAAACCAAATATTTATTGAAAAGAAAGGTTTTGAATTCTATGTGCGGGTACTTGAGAAAAGTATATCTGTATAATGACAGAATATTACGTATACTATAATGTGTGTGTATAAATATATTGTTCCATTAAAATATAAGCTTTGGCTAATAAGGCTAAAATCTTCCTTTTGCAAAGGCTCATAATATTAATAGTTTAATATTTAACAACTATATTAATCAAACAAAGACGAAAGAGGAAATTGCACAAGTTAGACACTGTGGTGAGCCTCGTTTTGCGCTTTAATTAATTTTAATTTGTATTATTAGCTCATATTCTGCATTCCCTTTTATTAACTTGTGTCTAAAGAATCTAAATATGTGTTTTTAGTTAGTATATTAGCAGGGACCCTTTTACACTGTTATTTTCAAGAGATCATTCAAATTCCGATGCTTAAAACTAAAATTTCGTGTAAAAATGTTTGTGCAGTTATTAGTTAAAATTGAAATAAATATTCATGTTGTTAGCAATATAGAATTGGACAATTTAATGAAACCAAATCCCTGATATCATGGGGACACCAAAATAAATAAAATCAATCTAGTTGTTGATTAATAATAATAATAACTACTCCAATTAATTGTTACATTTGTTATACCGTTTACAATTTTTATTATAAGTAGTTCCCTATTTTTTACCGTATATAATCACATATAAAACTTGTTTGTTCAGATAAACTTTTCTGAATTCCCTAAAGGACTATAAAGCCGACGGCTTGAAGCTTTTAGTTAAGGTAGTGTCTCCTACATATCAGGTTAAAAGGAGAAGTTCTTTATAAATATATAAAGGAAAAGTTCTTAATAGATTTTTTTATTCATAAAATTAAAAAATATATATTTAAAATTTATAATAACTCACAAATCCTACTCAATTAACTAACTGAATTAAACTTCTTTGATAGTATAATGTATTAACAGATCTATACATATATCCGAAAAATTCAAAGTTGCTCCAAACTTAAATTGACGCAAATCGATAATGTAATTAGTAATTGCAAAAGGGGAAAAACTATCCCAAAATAATATAACAGTATACGTCAATATTTCATTATTTTTAGTGTCAATGCTTGCAAGGAAAGAATACACCAAAGTTACAAGAATGTCGACAAATTTTCAAACTAGTTATCGTATTCCTTGTAAGCATGGCAGAAGTCGTTGATAACCACTCTGTGACAATCGGGACAAATAAATCTTATTTTTTAAATCAAATTAATTAAGTGCAATTTGAATTGATAATTGTTACTAAATGGAAAAATAAGTGAACAATGTTTCAAAGCAAGAACCACCCTAACTTTAGTTAATGAAACCTTTAAATTCAATCCCTAGTTAAGATAGCTTCACCTATTATTTGTGCAATAAATCAACTCCCAAATAGTTCCAGCAATACCTTATGATGTTTAAGACAAATTTCCACAAAATTAATTTATATCCAATTTCTTGGTATAAAAATTTCACCTCATACACAAAGATTAGTTTCTTAATTCAAAATGTATGAGCGCAAGGTATTAAAGCACGGGGAGGGGGGGAATAACACAACCAAAGATCTCTATTCCTACATAATCAAAGGATGAAAGACTCGTAAATCATGAAACAAAACCTATCATTGTATTTTCTAATATCAATGAAAACAAAGTATGAGTAGCTAACTCAATCTAAGCATTATGCACCCAAACAAAATTCAATCTAAGATCAAGAACAGATTTACAAGCTATACATCAAAAGAGTTTAAAAAAAGTTCTAAGTAATGTCAAAAGAGTTAACTACGTTACAATCCCATAGGGGCTATCAAGTCCTAGCCTAGAGAATTCAGTAATTCATTACAAAAATAAAATATTCAAGAAAATGAATCTGAAATTTCGCTCAATCTTTGCTGTCAAGACCTAAGTGTAAGTGTTACTTTCTCTCCTCACAAAATGGTGGCTCCTTGCTCTACTCTTGGATGCAGCTCTCAACTCTTTTTCATGTTAGCAGACTCGTGGCTAGGAGCCCATAATCCAGCGTCTAAGCGTTGTAAGTTTTTTTTTACTCTGTGTGTGAAAACAAGTTAAAAGCCCTTCATATTTTGACCAAAAAGAAAAATAAAAATAAAAAAAGTAAAATATATTACTATTTTTAAAAATTTGAATTACATATAATACTGTTTCTTATTTAATATTTATAATAATCTTTTTTTTATAGAGTGTTAGTATAATGTTTTTAAAGATGTTAGTATAAAAATAAAAATAAAATAATGGTTGTTGTATGTAATTAAAAAAAAGTTCAAGAATGAAACTGTAATTTGCTCAAGATAAAATCTTAAACTATTACTTAATATCAACAAGTAAAAAGAAGAAAAAAAAAAGTAAAACCATCGAAATTCAAATTCTAATTAACACCTAACAGTGTTTGAAGGCAGATGTGATTACAGCAAAGCTTGATGGGGACACTTTTGTTATATTGGGTAATTTTTCTAGATTAAACTGAATAAGTTAATTGACTTGGTATCCCGTTGGCATTGTCGTTTTGGTACAAATACTCCTTTTTTATTCTTTAAATATATTTTTTATTGAAAGTTTATTAAAAAAGTTTTACAACAACTTTTTATTTTTGTTTACATTAGCGTAACTTTCATATACAATAACGTCATTTAATAATTTTTAATTAAATTATTTTATCTAAAAATTCAGCATTACATTAAAAAAATTTATATAAATCATAATTATAAATTTATATATTAATTTTTATACATTATTCATATATATTAGAATTAATATATATATAATTTAAATTATATTAAAATTTAGATATTTTTAATACAATAACAATGAAATAAAATCGAAAACTGCATACATATTACTTAAACTTTTACCACTAGTCTATTCTAATGAATTAAAATATGAATATTTTAATTCTTTTACTATAATTTAATTTTGATAAAATTTAATACAAAAATAATATAATATAAAATTATAATTTAATGATTAAATTTATCATAAAATTTACATTTTATATTAAATTAATAATATAATAATTAAAAAAATTACATGAATATAATTTGACACATTATAATTTTCTTCTGTTACATAATTTTATACTAAAGAAATCAGGTTTGGTTCATTACACTACAACTTTTTGTAAATTCTTTTCAAGGTAATGATTGATTTCCACGTTTAAATTTAATCATTTGGTGCATACTTTAGCATGGCTGCTGAGAGAAGTTCCGCAGAGTCAGAGAACTCGTAGAGAAAACATCGTGTCATTCGTGTTTATCTAAATTTCAAACTTGAACGTAGAAAACTTGAGCAATAGGTTCCTCTTCTTTTCATATTAAATCGTTTTGAGATTGTCGTATATAGAATTCTTATCCCTAAATGCCATAAAATTACTGTTTTAACCAATCATATTCTACAATTTCACAAATGAGTTCTATAATCATAAAAGAATAGTAGTTGACAGTTCAATCTCAACTATATTAAATATTCAAAGAGAAAAATTGTTCTTCCTAATAATTTTAGTCAGCTTGAACATTTTTTAAAAAAAAGCTTGAGCAGAATTATTTGAGATATATGTGGTCTTAAAAAAAATTCCTTAAAGTCACAAAAAGCTACTGATATTCAAAATCAAGTTTAACTTACAAAATTATTTAGTTACATTTAAATTGAAAGAGCGAATATAAGTTTAATAATATGAAGTGTATATATTGTTATAGCTGACGTGTAGTTGTTACTAATATTGCATTATTCCATAAAATATTAAGTATAGATGCCTATCCTAAAATGATTGACAATAATCTATCGGCTGACAATTGCAAGATTAAGGACAATTGGCCCAATAAATGACTGCCACCCAATATGAACATTCATATCTTATTTACTTTTTATTTCTTCAATGAAATGTTTTGTGCATTTTCCAGTTTAGATATGAGGTGGGGTTTTGATACGTCTTTTTATATAAATTGGTTGACAAGCTCTCCTCTGCTATAAGGCTAGATCTCCCCTTATTGCTAAATTTAATTCTTATTGGCAATAGCACGTGTACCTTAAGATTCTTCACAGTATGATCATAACTCGAAAATGACTTATATTTTTCCCATTGGCATTTCAGAATGTAATTCCGTGCTATACATAAAGTTATAACCTATGGCTAGTCAGAAACCCTTCATCAAGAGATGATTAAGCATAAACTTGTTCCAAGGGTCGAAAATCCGTGACTTATAGGCATGCCGAAGGAGGAGATCGATGATCATACATAATCTGCTTGCAAATTATGCACCCATGTTTATGGCAGTAGGCCAGTAGCATACTAGCATGTTGTTAGGCTTATCTTATATATAAACAGTGCAACTACTGAAACAGTTGCATGTAGGCCTGTGTTATTTACATGTATGACACTTTCAGATCTTCCTGGTGTTCATATTTCAAGAGCTTTAATTACCAAGAAAAACCGCTGTGATAAGAACAGTAATTATGGTTTACGCTTATCAGTACTTCAATTGTCATATAAAGGCTAGTGAACCCCTACATGAACAATGTCTACTTAAAAGGGTAAGTAGTTGAAGAGAGCCAAAACTGCAAGCTAGAAAATGTCTATGACTATGATGTTGCATATTTGCCACTATAAACTAAATGCATGAGCCAAATCATAATGATCCTTTGAAGATCTAGCGAGGTTGTATTACGCTGTTACCATATTCATATACGTAAATATAATGTCATTAGAATGTTCTATTCTTGCAAGGTGACGAGAGGGTGGAGATTCAATACTTTTTGCTTAAATGCTTCAGCCTTTGAACTAGAAAATGAAGTATAAATTGATAGTCTGGTTTTTAATAGGACGTGAAATTACAATTTGCATTAATTATTAAGCGTATAGCATAGGAGAGGCCGAAAGGTAGTGCAGAAAGAACAAAACAAGAGTACCAACTCATTTGAATTCATGAGCTAAGCCAAACTTTGGAAGCATTGGGGAGTGGGACCCAACTCAGAAACTTTCTTCAAGGGTTGAGAGAGAGAAGTGGAAAGGGTTGGTTTTCTATTCTGTTTACAACAATTTATATTACATAGCTTTAAACATACAAAGAACCTGGCAGGTTTTTTGATGGTAACTCCATTCTTTTTGCTTCCAGACAGATACGAGGGTCAAAGTTTTCTGGGAATACCAATTAAATATATAGTTTGTGTTTGATTGCAGCGATTTCGGTGAAAGAGACATAAACCGCTGTGAAATGAAAAGCAGATTCCATTTCTGTCTAGGCTATAGGTTCTAATGAATACATCATCATACGGACTACATTGCATATAATAATCCATACGCCACAAGCCTCGTGTATTCCCCTATATAAATACTTCATCCTTAGTATACTACATATTCTCAAAACTCAAAAGGCGTGTTTCTTAAAGAATTAGCATATTCACAACATACACACACATTTAGAGAAAGAGAGAGAGAGAGATGGAGTTCTATAATCAGGATTTCTTGGATGAATTAATGACTCTAAGAAGAGAAACATGGGACACCAATCCAAGCATAGAAGAAAACCAGCTCTTCTCTAATGGTTGGAGTTTTGACTGTTTTGATCAAAACTCTCTACCTTACCTCCCAAACTCTTGTAGTCAAGAAGCTCCTCAAAGTTACAATAACGACTACCCCTTCAATGAAACCTATGGCTCCTTACTTGATGAATCCTCACCACAGATTATCGATTCATACTATAGCACCCTTGATACTCCACTCAATACCCCTCCATTTCTTGGTCAAGAGGATTATCCATTGTCCATGGTGGAAGAAGAGGAACCGGGTTTGCTTGGGGAAGAGCTTAAGAATTTGGAGCTGCAAACCGCATGCAAATTGGAGCCAACCCAATCCTCTGAAATGCCAGTTTTCAACATGGGCAAGGATCTGGAAAGAAAGAATCGATCAAAGAAGATTCAGGGGCAACCCTCCAAGAATCTAATGGCGGAGAGGAGAAGAAGAAAGAGGTTAAACGACCGGCTTTCAATGCTAAGAGCAATTGTCCCCAAGATTAGTAAGGTATATATGCAGTAAGTGAGAGTCATTCATTCAATGAGTACTACACTTATAGAACTACTTTGTGTCATCTTCAGATCTAATTTATTGTGTTGAATGCTTATCATAGATGGATAGAACATCTATACTCGGAGACACCATCGATTACATGAAAGAACTTTTGGAGAAGATCAACAATCTGCAACAAGAAGTAGAAGTAGATTCAAACATGGCTGGAATTTTCAAAGATGTAAAGCCAAATGAAATGCTAGTGAGAAATTCACCCAAGGTATGATTTTCCTATCACCTACCAAAAAGAAATTATTGCATAGTTAAGAAATCTTTATGTTCATAATTGTGACCAATCTTCATGTGACATATAACTAAAAATTTCGAAGTTACTAAAAGGAGTTAACAAGACTCAATTATATATCACATGGTGATTGATTGAAACTAAAATGGTCGGTGAACATATAATAATTCCTCTGATAGACCCTTTCGAACTAACATTGTGGTGAGGGATCCCAGTTGTGATTGGTGCAGTCCTGCATTGATTTTTATACTTTACTTTTTGGGCCTTTGCAGTTTGAGGTGGAGAGGAGTGTGGACACCCGGGTGGAAATATGCTGTGCAGGGAAACCAGGCTTGTTACTATCTACAGTAAACACCCTGGAAGCATTAGGCCTGGAGATTCAACAATGTATTATTAGCTGTTTCAATGATTTCACAATGCAGGCTTCTTGCACAGAGGTACATTAGTACAATGGTTTTTGGGCACTGCCTACAAAAATCTTATTTAGTTGCATATTTTTTATTCATCCTATATGGTAATGGTATTTAATCAATCGTATTATCCTGCTTGTTATGTAACAGGAATTGGAGCAAAGGACAATGCTGAGTTCTGAAGATATAAAGCAAGCGTTGTTTAGAAGTGCAGGATATGGAGGAAGATGTCTGTGAGAATTGAACAGAGGAAGAAGAGGTGCAAGTGCACTTAGGATAGTTTTTTATTCCTCAAAAGGAGTATAACGTCCATTGGTTTTGTTCTCTCACATATGCCTTAGACAGAGGCTAATTTTTTTTATATCGAGTTGCCAGAGTATGCTGGAATCGTCCGTGATTCTCAGGCAAAGTTGCCAATCATAAATGTTCATGTGGATAGTGGATGTAATAATACAATTTATGGACGAGAGCCTACTTATTGTCCCTAAATCAATGCATGTGGAGGCCTCAAGCAAAAATGTTAAGACAAAATAATAAGAGAGTAAAGTTCGGGTTTTGTTTCTGTTCTTTTTGGACATGGCTTTTCAATCTCTTTCTTTGTGTAACTTCTATGTATAAAGACACTTTTCTTTAGAATGATGTGAAATCGATAATTAAGTACTCTTGTTTTATGTTGTGCTAATTTTGTAAACCTAAGAACGTGACCTTTAGTAATTTACTAATTTGTTCAATTTTCATTGGAAAAAAGGATTTAAAAATTAAAAAAGAAGAATGTGTAAAGAAAACAGGAAAAATAAAACGAGGATAGGGAATATTACCAACAGCCACATAAAAACAGAATAAAAAGATACAAGCATTAGCTCCAAAGGGCTATTTAATTCTTTTGAATGTGCATATAAAACCATTTAAAAATCAATAAATATTAAAGAGTGTTCTTACTAACTTGCTAAGAATTAAGAAGTAAATAAATATTTTTTTTAAAATTTATGATGCATAAATAATATATTTTTCATCAAGTATGAAAAATAAGTGCATAGACCCACAAGGCCACAAAGAAAGCATAAGAAATAAATGGAGAGAAAAATTAAAAATCAGACATTTAATTGTAACCTAAAAGTGAGTTCAACAAAGGAAGAAATTATAAAAAAAAAATTAACAAACCAAGCCATGTATATAAAATTTATTCAATTTTTTTGAACTTTGAAACATAGTGGCGTGTGGACAAAGTGACACTCTGAAAAGTTTAAAAGTTTGCGTTTTATTCTCTCCAAAATTTTCTTTTTAAACAGTAAATTTTCTCTGTCCATGTCCCTCTTTCGTGTAAGAATACAAGTGGATTTTAACCAATATAATTTAACAAGACTATAAAGCATCATTTATGTGCGGGTATGGTCTTGATTAAATAATCACCAAAAGAACCAATTTAGCGTGTCACACTCTTCTGCCTGGATCAAATCATAAGAACAAGATTGTGCTTCCACTTACCGATGCACATACAATCTTTACAAACAGTTCTCTAAGTAAGTGTATGTAGCAAACTTGAGACAGCAGATTGCTATTGAAATATGCCAATATGATAATTAAGAGGTAGTAATATGAATTACTAGGAGATTTGTGCGGTCTCTACAGAAGGTTTCAATCATTTTTTGGTCGGCACTAGTTGCCGAAACATGAGTGTGATAGAAATTAGAAGCCAATGTGCACATGTCGATCAATCAAAAATAAAATGAATATGTCCAAAAACTTCATGTATCAGGTATTATTACTGCATGTTAGTACTAACTCCAAAACTGTCGTTTCAGTGATGGTGCATGTTGTGTCCTTGTACTACTGTCCATGTTCACATTCTGTAATAACAAAGAAACCTGAAACATCCTAAAATAAAAGAATTAATAAAAATAATACCCTTGTCATCTGCTTGTAAAATCAAATCAAAGTCTTATCCAACCCTTCTTTTGGTTCTGTTTTTTTTTCTCTATAGAGAGCTCAGAATAGAGTTGCCATTGCCCCGCTTGCCTTATAATTCAAAGAGAATCTTTCAGATATGACCAATGCATTGGCGTCACTGCTTTTTAGAAACCTCAGATGTGAAAACAAATGTCACGTAAAGCCATCAACAACGGGAAGAAGCATATTTAGATCATACCATAGAATCCACGAAGATTCAGAAAACCTTTCATATCATTCTTTAATTAAATTAAAACAAAAATATAAAGAAAAAATATATATCAGAAGCGCCAATACGGTACCGTGCAAGCATACAAATAAACAGACTAAAGAACAATGATTTGGACAGAATAGTGTACTAATGGACATTGGCTTATGAAGTAATGATGATTCAATGATCAGACTTAATATTTATACTGAATCCAACTTATCCATTGTATTTTGTTCTCAGAAATTCTTTTCTATTACGTATTTTTATGTATATTCTCCTACAAATAATAAAAAAAAGAACGGTAAAATTATTTATACTGAATCCAATTTTGTTTATACTGAATACGACCTTTATGAGTATGCTGTATGTCCACTTGTTGGTCTTCGTCTTCAGAACATATAAAAATTTCGAGCAATATGATTGAGGGTTGTGAGAAATAATTTATCGCACATGTTGACTTAAAATTGTTTTTTTAATTCCATACAATTTTTTCTTTCAGAGAATAACGTCTGATTTATAACCTTTTATTGATAAAAATATTATAAGAGATTGTATGACATAATTTGGGACTATATTATAAAAAAGTTGATAATTATCAAATCAATTAAATTTATTAATTTATTAATAACAAAATTGTGAATTTATTTAGATTTTAATTGATTGATCAAATTTAATTGCTTATAATTTGATGTTATATTAATGACGTAATAATTATTCTTTAAAGACAATGAAATTTATTATAAAAGGATAGGATATGTACTAATTATGAAAGTGTTTTTACATTATTTTCAAATCAATAACAAATTATCATATATGATAAATTTATTTATTTTTATAATAATTATTTTTAAAATTATATTAAAATTAATTTTTA
>JAMLFT010001038.1:0-33994 GCA_026544285.1 Pachyrhizus erosus | reverse complement strand
ATTTATGATGTTTTTCATTATACATGATTTTATTAAGATTAATTGTATTATTAGATATTTTTAAAATAATGATAAGTTAACAAGTATAAACAATATTTTATAAATTTTCAAGTTATGTGGTTTCATATAAAAATTAAAAAGATAAGAATTAATCCTTTATATAATTAAAGATTATAGTAAAATAGTAAAAAAAATATTCATTATAGTAATAAAGGGTATTGAGGTGAAGATCGACGTTGAGGTTTAAATGAGTGATGTGGTTGGGTTTGCAGAGGTTTACTTGCTGGTGTTTATTAGCTTTATGTGATTGATGAGTTCAACGCATTAGCAATGAAGAAGTGGTAAAGATTTTTCATGTTTTAGTCACAGCGTAGGGGTTTAGCATTTGATGTTAGTTTATTTGTGTCTTGCAAGGTTAAAAGTATGATGGTTTGCGAAGGATTGGGAGTTGCAAGATAGGATTTGCAGGATTGGATATTGATTGGGTTTTTCGGAGTCTAGATTTAGGGTGGATATGTGTAGTAATTTAAAATCACTAGAAAATTGTTTATATTTGTTGAAAACCAAAATAATTGTAAGCGTTTTTAAACTGTTAAAAAAAATGAAAAATTGAATTTTTATTTTATTTTTTTTTAACATTGAAACTAACAAATGTGATAGAAAATAGTAAAATAATTTTCTTTAAAAACATAAATATTTGAAATAATTTTTTAAAAAATAAATAATTAAATTAAAAAAAGAAAGACAAAGAATCAAAAGTCAAATTTAATTTTTTTTTATCAATAATATATGTTTATTAATCTCATATACATATTATTCTCTCTCCCTCTCTCTATTTAGATTAAATATTTTCTTTAATTAATGTAAAACAAACAATTCTACTGATAATATTAATAAAGATACATGTAACACTAACATAGTGTGACCACACATCATAAATCAAAAAGGAGGAAGTATAATAAAAAGGAAAAACATTGTTTAATTGATTGAAAAAAAATGTATTTTTAATTCATATACTTTTGATCAAAAGTAGTCAAGGACCCTATACTTTTATACTGATATATTTGATTTTCAAACATAAAAAAGAAATATGTGGATTTAGTTCATATTAAATTTAAAAAAATATAATGAATTCTTAAAGAAAAAAAATTAATATTTTTTAAATTTAAAGATTAAATTTATTGATATAAAAATATAGAGACCTTGATCATATTTAATTACAAATATAGGAACTATAAATAATTTTTAATTGAATAATATAATATTTAAATACTATTTTTAAAGCTTGTTATAAGTGATAAACAAACAATAAAGAAAATAACTAACTAGCAAAAACTAATTGAATAAATATCCTCTAATCTATAGTGAAATTAAAATTTGTAACAGAACAATTTAATATATCTTTTAAAAAAGTATGACTATAATTTAGTCAGTATTGAATTAGTAAGGAAAGGATAAATTTGTATCACTAAATTTTATTTGGTTTTGGTTACAATAAAAGTTTTTCTATAATTTTGTTATCTTTTTAAAATCTAATATCAATACTTGTCTATACTGTCATGTAACATTGGTAATGATTATGTGTCTAACGAAATGTTATGTGACCATCGTCATATTTATGTGATATTATGTTAGTACGTGATTTTTTTAATTTTTTGACTTATAAAATATATATTATTTATTTATTTAAAAATAAATGTTAAAAATTAAAAAAATTTAATATTTTGAAAAATGAGAAAATTAAAATATTTAAAAAGATGAAAAGTAAAATTCACTGATTTTATAAAACATGTATGCATGAGTGTATTTAACATGATAAAGTGGTTACATTAAATTTTTATAAAAAAATCTCAATCATATACTTGTATAACCGGTTAGTTAATATTAACTACTCTCACATCTTATAGAATTATTAAGATGCATCCAGTGATATATGAGATATTATGTTCTAATTGTAATAAATAAATAAATAAAACAACTCTCACATCTTACATACTTTCACTTACAATCATATCACATGATAGGTAGTAAAGATTATTAACTAAAATATATATAAATAACTAATATTGTTCTACTTAAATTTACTGTCAACTATTTAAAGTTGTAGAGCCAATATTTTAGAGACACGCGTAACTAAACTCCCATCTTAGTAAATTCTATCATGTTAAGATATTTTACATCGTTTAGGAATATGACTAACAGCTAGACTTGGAACAATTTTCTTGCTTTTGAATTAAAATTTGAGATTGAGTTATAGTTAAATCCATATATTTCCAGAGTTTAATAATATTTATTTTTAATATAAAATTTTATATTGTTAATTAATTAAAAATTAATTTTAATATAAGTTTTAAAATAATTATTATAAAATTAATAAAATTTTATATAATAATTTCTGATTAGATAATACTCTAAAAACAAAAATTATACTATTAATGCATATTTTTTCTAATACTTCAAACATGACAGTATCATATTAAATTTTATTCAATATTTATGTTGAGTCATCCACAAACAAATTTATACTAAAATATCTTTTTAAAAAAAAGCATAGTCAAAATAAAAATTGGGCTAAATTAGGCTCAATCCATTTTTAACACATACATATTTCAATCAAGTTCTCTTAAAATCTTTAGATCCATCTTAGAAGAATAAGGACATATCTTCCACAAGCTTCCACAGGAATATCTATCGTGATACAGTAACTTGAAACAATCATTAAGCTTTTCCATAATTTTTTTAGTTGACTATGACCTATGCATATGTAGTGATCTCTCAAATAATTCACACACTTTCATTAGTGGGAGATGAATTATTTGCACAATCCTTATCTACCTTTTGACAGCACTATAAGTTGATTTAGCCAATAGTAAGCACTAAATAAATCATGCAAATTAACCTGACACCTGAATTATGTCTCTACTATTGTATATAAAAGTTCGAGCGTGAATTTTTGCAATGTTACCTAAATTTTTAAACTTTTATCAATTAGTCGATCAATTAAGTAAACTATATACATATTTTTACTCCTTAATTGATGATTTTCTTGTTACATTCTTTTTAGTAATACTTAACCTTATACACAAATGTAAGTTAATAACTTTAATTAACTTTTAGCCATATATATTAATGTCAATTTTAATAAGTAAAGATAATTATGGTAAAAGATAACAAACTCATTATATGACAATTTAGTATTGGATGACATTAGAAAAGTACATATACTACTTAATTACTTTAAAAAAAGTATATGCTGTTGAGGCATAAGAAGATCAATACTCTTAAAATTTTATTCTTAGTTTTTTTTTTAAATTTTGTTGAGTATAATAATATTTGATCTAGTAGATATATAGATTGAATACGTAAAAGTATTCTAAATATATCAATTTCTGTAGGAACATTAATCGATTTTTTTAAATCTATCACGTCACTATTATTAATTAGTACTATTTTTAATAGGGTTTGGATGTAAATATATGTACAGATAATATTTGGGACAATTCTTTATCAATATAGTGAATGAGATTACATACTACTAAGTTTAATAACAGGTTTGTTTATTCTTTTAAAATGACGTAAGGAAAGGGGTGATTTTTTATTTTTTTTTTATCAAGTGATACTATTTTATCCCTTATTAGAAGAAACTCTTTATTATATTTGTTGGATTTGTAACTAAAAATGATGAGTGGAACAATATTAGAAAAGTAGTGAGAGAACCTTCATTTCTTTTGATATATAAAGAATCTTCTTACATTAAAGTTTTTTTTTTTTTGACAGAACATTAAAGTTAAAGAATAAGTCTTCTGCTTTGAGGTGATTTAAGCTAAATTTTATTTATTCATTAGGAATTATTATTAAATTTCATATAATTTCACTTGAAAATATAAATTGCATTTTATGAGAAAAGAGATTAAGCCATTCACAACGATGTTTTACATTTTGCTGATCCATAGAACAATACACTACGATAGAGTTTCTATCTGTCTATGCTTAATTTGGTATGAGTAGGAAAATTATGAGAATTACTGCATATGATTAGTACACTATAAATATTTTTTATAAGAGATAATTATGTTTAAATTAAAAAAAATATTATGGATAGTAAATTTTTGTTTAAGAATTTAGTACAATTATATGTCTAATTTTAAACTCGAAACTATCAATTAAATTAAAACAACTTTTTTTATTAATTAATACACATATTCGATAGTCAAAATTTGATTTTATTAATTATTGAATGTGAACTTTTCAATTTTAATATTTCATTTTTAGTAAATTTTTTGATATATTGAGGAAAGTTTATCGTATATCAAGTACCTAAATATTTTTTTTATATATTACCTAAATATATTTTATATTAATTAATCTTTGATATGTATAATAATAGATTAAGAAATTTTCAAACTTTCGTAAACAACTTGTTGAATAATAATACTAATTGGTTGCAAATTCAAAGAAAAGTCAACAACTACACTCGCACACTTATTTTAATCGTTAGGAATTAAAGCATCTAAAATATATCAAGGAAAGTAACTTTGTCATTTAATCCTGAAAATGTTGTGTAATTCAAATAAATTTTATTAAAAAAAATTAAACACTCCATTATGAACTCTCAAAACTTTATTTACAATTGTGATATTTACCTTTAATTATTATTTTTAATTAAATGAAAGTCTATCAACTTTTTTTAAATAAATTTATCATAACATTTTTTAAAAAAATAAATTCGTGCTTTGCACGGATTAACATTTAGTTCCACCCGAATTCTAAGTACGCTTCTAGAGTTGTAATTACATATAAATAGTAAATAGTCGTTAACATCTTCAAAATGTTAATTGTCTAATTAACTTTGATAATTTCTTTTTTTAATATTTGATAATAAAAAAATGTGTGTTTGAGTTGAACGTATTCAATACCAATATTTACTCCTCCTTTATGTAACCAAAAAAATACCAATTTTTACTCGGTCCTCGTTCTATAGTATGTTATAAAAACAGGTAACTTTTTTTTTTCTCTTTTTACTATTGACGACGTATGATTGTTTATTGTTTGATATTCAAAGTGTAGATCCTTTGTTAGATTATATGGATAGTGTTATTGTGCTTTTTCATATATAAATGAAATGTATGTTATTGATCATTTGTGCATGAAAAATACAATATATTAAAACATGTTGAAATAATTACTTCTTTTTTTTTGTGTGCGCGCGCGTGTATGGCACTTGTTTTGATAGTAAAAAAAATGTTTAAATTAGCAAAAATGAGTATTTAAGTGTGAATATTTCTTTTTTTTTTTAAGATTTACTCAAATTTTGGTCCATAAATAAAAACTTTTAGATAGTTATTTAAATTAAAAAAAGACTAATGCATTTATTTATGTCCAATATATTATACCAAGAACTTAACAAGATACATAGCAGCCAAACTTAACACACCAGAGATATAACATGGTTTGCATAGCAAGTGGAAGCTATAGTCAAATGAATGCACCTACCAATCCAGATTATCTATAATCCCCGTTGCCACATCACATATATGCTTCAAACCATCTTCTCTAAGAGCAAGATCAAGAGGATAAACCAAACCGGGATACCGTTTGAAAGCGTTGTGACAAGAATTTGGGTAATCTTTGGCGGCAGTTATGTGCACGTATGCATAGTCATAAGCCTCATTAGCCAAATCCTGCACCGAAGCTTGGAGGGCATCACCAGCATAGCTGTACTTATCTGCACACTCCTTGAGGACCCTTTTCAATGTTGTGTTGTTGGTGGGGCTAAGCAACTTAGAAGACAAGTAGGAAGAAGTGGAGGTAGCATTGGCCATTCCAATCCCAATCATGATCATAGCTAGACCTTTAGGATCTGCGTTTGGACTGCTAGGATCGGATTTGAGGGAAGAGAAGCATAGATTGTAGTACTTGGTGTTCTTGCAAGTTCTCTTGATCAAACTGGCATCTCCGTTCACAAATGCATGTGGAACAGGGTGTGCTAGAAAGAGGAGAAATAGGAAGATCTTAGAAGCCATTATAGAGTATAGGAGGGTGTTAGTATGTTGAGTTTTTTGAGGGGGGAGGGGTGAAAGGGAATACAAAGTGGGGCAATAAAGTCAAGAAGCAGAGTTAAACGATTCCTTTCTTTTTAAGATCTTATTTAGATCTGCTTTGTCTTGTGTTTTCATGATAACATGTATACTTTACTTTATTCTTTAGGTTTGTAATGGTCAAGGGGACGTGAAATTGTCACAATATTTTATGTAAAACTAGTAGCTGTATGTAGCATATAACAGATGTACACGGTTTGATCAAGTGTCATGTGATAAACCCTGTTCATGAAAGAATCTCTCCTACTAGGAAATTATTTTTGGCTTTAAGCATGATTTTTTGGGGGCTAGCCTTAAGTTGTCAAAACGAGTTGGTTTTTCTTCTTGTATTTACTACTCTTGAGAGATTCAAGGCCTAATTTGGAAGGTAGAAAGTATGCTACTCATAATGTTTTTGTTGTCTGGTAGCAAACATTTTATAGCCTAGAGTCACGGGTCATAAACCAACAAGAATTTAGACAATCAATCCCATATAAGCATGGTCTGAAATGTTCCTGCTTTGGCAATTGAAAAAGGCCACAACATTTAGACAATCACAGTGCATTGGCCACTGGAAGAAGCTTTAGCTTCCAATTATTGGGTCCTTTTTACAGACGTAAAAAGTAAAAAAGCTTTTATTATTGGCTCAGAAAGCAGTAATCAACTTATAATAGGTAATGATAGGATTCAAGAGATTTTAAATAGACTTTTCCAACATAAAAATTTTCTGCTTTTATACACTCAGCACTGAAATATATAATATATACGTGTATAAAAATACAGCAGTACATGAGTAGCTTGTTTTATTTGGTACAAACGCATGAGATTTACAAGAGATACAGTAACTTACCTATGAAATTTAAAGCAAAACTTATGAATGTTTTGTTAGAGTGACCACAGCTATATACATGCTCAAGTATATTTTATTTTATTTCCCACACTCAAAGTAGTTGTTTAATTAAACAAATTCTATGCACTCATGCGGACCACGCAACGCAGTCTCTCCCCTTTAAGCATGTATTCAAAGGCTTTGTTGATTTCTTCGAAAGGTACTTCATGAGTGATAAATTTCTCCAGTTCCAGTTCCAGTTCCTATCACATTCGAAATAATAAAGAAGAAAAAAGGTAAGTTTCCTAGTGAGTAGCAATGGCAAAAGGTTGATGTGAAGTATAAGAAGAAAAAATAAATGAAAAAGAAGTTTCCCAGTGATGGGAAATGAGAAAAGGCTGACGATTCTCATTTTAAGTGTCTAAATCCAACAGTGCCATTTAGTCAACAAAAGCTACTTTTCAAATGGAAAGTGCTATCAATGTACAATTTTTCCAACATGTTTTGACTAAAGAAACACTCTTATCTGTAATCATTAATCACACGGACAAAGTATGCGAGAAAAGAAGTAGTAATTGCTGAGATTGATCAACTGAAAATGTTACGTGTAACATGCTGTCGTGAATAAGATGGTTTCCTATCACAGATAAACCAAATTTCATACGCCTAACAATCTCGAATCTCAACTAATGCGTGGATGCATATAAAATAAAATTGAGTCACTAGTTCCAAATTCAAATAGTATTCTAATTAATGACCTTACATCTCCACCACTGATGGAAGGTCAGAACGTGGTTTATAGTTGCCAAAGAAAGTACCCTTGAGAGTCTTTTCATTCAAGATATTAATTGGATGAGTTTTGAAAGCATCATCTTTATTTGGCACACCAACAAGTACAGCAACACCCCGTCCCTACAAAGTTATACAGAGGAAGTCAAAATGAGAATTGAGGATTTTGCATTTGAATACATGCATTGATGCAATGCAGTTAAAACCATGGAAAATAGAATGACTAGAGAAGAAGCTCGAGGAACTTTACATCATGCACACATTCAAATGCAGAGATCATAGCATTGATACTTCCAGTACACTCAACACTTCGGTCAACTCCCCCACCAGTCCTTTCAGCAATCAACTGAAATGAATTGAAGAGATTCAAGTGTAAAAGAAGTATATAGATTAATGTCTAGCTAGTCAACAGTAGGTGACAAACCTCTTGAACTGGCTTGTCATAATCTTTTGGATTCACAAACTCGTTAACTCCAAACTTCTTAGCTGTAGACAAGAATAAGCACATTCAGAACGGAATTAATGCAGAGTTATTTAATATCTTTGATGTATCAAGGTTCTCAATGGCAAGATGATAATGAAATTTATGAAAATATTGGATAAATAACTTATTAAGCATTTACTTATTAAATTCTAATTAAATGAGTCTATCAAGCTTTCTAGCAACAAAGCCTTATTCCACCAAGTGAACTCAATTACATGGATCATATGACACCATTCAATTTAGTTAAAACTAAAGTTTCAGATATATCATTTACTAGAATAAGCTAAAAAGAGTTTTTAGAAAGATTATAAGCAACTACCCCAAGTTCAAATAAACTCTTCCAAGCGCATATATATGTGTGTATGCATGGGCACGTGCAAGGTTTTTTAACTGTTTTCCTTACCTTCAGTAAATCTCTTGGAATTCAAGTCAACCCCAATTATCCTGGAAGCCCCGGCAAGTCTAGCTCCCTCGGCAGCCTAAAGAAAATGTAAAAGCCAAAAACAGTTAATAAGCCGTAATTGATGCACCAAAATTTCTTGTTATTTGGGAAGAGACAACTCACAGCAAGCCCCACAGCTCCCACTCCAAATGTAGCCACTGATGAACCTTCGCTTGGTTTTGCAACATTCAGTGTACCACCAAGACCTTCAATATTAAAACCAATGACATTGTTAATTGAAAGAGAATTCCCTCAATTGACTAAAAGAGCAAAATATAATTGATTATTCTAACCTGTCGAGATTCCACAACTCAAAACACAAACTTTGTCAAGTGGGGCAGCAGGGTTGATCTTGACAACACAGCCAACGTGAACTACAGTGTATTGACTGAAAGTGGAGGTTCCCACAAACTGGTATATTGGTTGTCCATTGATTGAAAACCTTGACTTGCCATCATTCAGCATCACTCCATGGTCAGTGTTAATCCTTAGGAGGTCACACATGTTACTTTCCTCTTATTTGCAACGATCACACTCCCTGCACTCCCCAGTGAAGACTGGAAGCACATGATCACCAGGCCTGAGATCCGTCACACCCTCACCAACACTTTCCACAATTCTGAAAGCAAAGAAAAATAAAACAAAGGTTGAATTGAAAACGTAAGATATATATACAATCACATTGAGATTAAGAAACACGCTGTTGTTTTTCAAATGGAAATTGTGCATACCCCCCTGCTTCATGACCAAATATCCGTGGAAATAAAGGTGTCTGTCCCTGTAAAATTTTCGATTTAACAATTTCAGCATGTGTTCAATTATTATAGTTTAGAGAACTAGTAGTATCCAGAAATTAGAATCATTGATTACCTTGGCTTCCAAGAAGTAGACATCAGTGTGGCAGAGTGAGGTGAACTAGATCTTGAGACGAACCTCATTTGCCTGTGGTGGAGCTACCTCAACTTCCTCTATCACCAACGGCTTTCCAGCTTCCCATGCTACAGCAGCTGCTATGCAATAACATTGAGTAAACTCGTGTGGTTAAGATTTTAAGTTATATGACTTTATTTAGTGATTGGATAACCTTTTAAGTAACTTCTAATGTGATAGCAATACTATCTTGCTATAAGAGACTAGAGAAGACTAATTAATCTTACATGCTCAACATCAAAAGTTGCATAAAATCACATTATGTGAATTATGAAGAAGCAGATAAGACCAAACATGCAATTGAAGAAAGTTTATATTTGAATGGCTTAACAGAAACAATTGGACAAGCATATAAATAAAACACGGTGGAAGAAACACAATTTGGAAAAAATAAGTGGAAAAAGAAAATCACAACTTAGATTTAGAGGATACTTTACAATCTGTTGTGTATCCTTTAGACAAATGCATGCTAATTTCACTAATGCCAACCGATGAATATGGCAACATCAAACTACTATACATGGATCTGACTCCTCTGACGGGTAGAGAATGTGCAGATTTATAATCATTGGTTGAAAAATTATTAGATAATATTATATAAAATACACGCATGTACATAACAAACTATAAACTAGTTAAATTTTCAATTATTGATTATCTAATCAATAATTATAATTCTACATTTCATTATTATGTAAAGTACACTCCACAGATAACTCATAAAAAGGTATAGGCATGCAATCTGGAAAGGCAATGAATGGGATACCTTAGTTGGACCATTTGTGTAATAAAAAGAAAAGGAGCAACACTATTAGATGCTGCTTGTAAGGCTGAATGTTGTTAGCTGAAGTCTTAGTTGACTTTTACTATGTGAAAGAGAAAGATACAAAAACAGTACTACACATGAAATGGTTATAGCAAATAATCACAAGATGACAATGTCGCACTTTTGTGGCCAATTATTATACGCTACTAAGCAGATGCTGCAAGGTCTATTACCACACGTAAACCCAACTAATTTGTAATTGCCTTGAAATGTTCAATTCCTATTATGGAACGTCAGTTAAAATTTTGTTACACTAACTTCAGTACTTCTCAGAACACAATATCTGAAAAGAAGTGCGTGAACAGCACATAGATGTAATTGTGTGATTGTAATTAAATTCAATAATTATTTATACGATAAATCATCACTGACATTAGCAACAAGTTACTTTATATTTTATTCTTACCTTCTAATAAGTTTACCAAGTTGACCGACTTCTACTTCATGGTGTTGATTTAAATTTAAGTTATTTGATAATTTTATAACTTTCAAGTTTTGAAGTTACTTTTAATTAAAATGTCTTACGTAGCATTTTTTAATCTTAGAACATGAAATAAAGAAGAAAAGGAAAAGTTAAAGTTGAAAATTCGCAAAAATGACTTTTTTAAAAAAATAATTAATTTTCTTCATTTAAAAACTTTTTTTAAGAGTTCATTTTCTTAAAATTCTATTTGATTCAAATATTCCTTTTAAGAAGAAAAGTATGAAACATTACTTAAATGTATTAGTAACACTTAAGAATGCCTCAGAGATATGAATCCCAATAAAAATTAAAACATCCTTTGTAAACAATTATAACTCATTGACCGGCAGTTTTACGCCTCGTAAATTTGCCATTAACCAATCATGAAATTGATTTTTAACCACTTGTAATTAATCAGTTGCCCAGGCAATAGTTGATTAAAAAAATGAATTAAGTAACATTTAAAAAAGAAAAGAACTTAACTAAAATACATTGATTTAACAATTATAAATTATAACATATGGTAATGTTAATTTTTTGTAGTAATTATTTTGAAAATCATTAAAAACAATTTTTAGTTAGTTGAAAGTATATACTGAAAATATAATAATTAAACTCTTTCAAAAGAAACCATCGTATATTCGTTGTTGTTTAAAATAATAATTAATTATAAGCAGTTAAATGATTAAACCCATTTGGTAATTGGTTAAGCACATTTTGAGGTCTGTAAAAAATGGTTAGTGCAACCAGCATTTATCTGCTTCAGCACTCATTCTAATTTGTAAGCAACAAATAATAATAATAATAATAATAATAACAATTATTATTATTATTATTATTATTATTACTATTATTATAAATAGATTAATTCTAGATTACAAACAGTGAATACATCTAGGATGCGTAAATGCAAGGCACTAACTCGCTTGTATGCAAGTCATTAATAGAATGCTAAAGAGGAGCGGGTGCAATACTTTAAGTGAAACAATGACTTCGGCTCAGTGCGAGGCTGCATGAACAAAAGATCCTTGCAGTCAATGAATCAAGAATGTCAACAAGACAATGCTCACAATTCTCAACTCAGATAGTGAGATGTATTAAGTATAAATCAATATCAGGAATTATTTTACATGAAGGCTACTGGATAAATAAAATTTAGAGTATAAATATTGGCACATAATTTTTGGTGTACATCACTATCACTTTAACATCATCAGATATAACTTCGGGGGTCTACAAGGGGCTAATCGCTGTCTGCTTCGCAGGGTTGGCGGTGAAAAAAACATGTAAAGGAAAAGCAGTGTAACAATCTTTATCCTTTAATTTATCGTTAAAGACTACGATCACAAAGTAACAACTAAATAGATACATAAGAGATAATTGATAAATTTACAATTGTCTCAATAAGTATCCCGGTTATAAATTACAATATGGGTAGTATGCACTTCACTTAACAGCTCAAACTCGGTGCTCTCCATCTGTGGCAAAAAAGGTCTCGTGCACAAAATTGAATTAGTTTTAAGTACCCTTCAGCTTTTCGAGAATAATGTATCAATCTTTATTTTTGATAATATGCATTCCAAGTTGATATTCATGCTGAAAAGGAGCTTTGGGCAAAGAGAAGGATAGCATCCTGATGGTGCAGCTTCTCAAAGAAAAGGGCAGCATGAAATTTTACAATGCAAATTAGATCAGAGGAAAGAAAACAAGCATAATTTGTTTGGCCCATTGTTTCTATTTCGGCGACATAATTGATGTTTGTATTCTTTTCCTAATAGATGCACCTGTCAATGGCAATTAAAGTTAAATAAAGCATGCTCCAATTGTCACCTTATTCCATTACTCACAACCCAAACCAAAATTATGAACACTAGAGAAGTTGGAACATAATAAAATGCCAACAAACCTGTAGGTCAAATTTAAGTTCCTCTCAAAGAAAATGGCTCGCCATCAAAAGTTGTGGTTTTTCCTTCTCTTCTTGAATCACCTTTGAAGCTTCATCTTTAATGTTTTGAACCTTTTTATCCCAGATATCATCTACTAGTTTCCAAGTTTCGTCACTAACAATTTGTGTCTGCAGTTAAACGAAGGAAAAATGAAGGAGCACAAATCAGTTGTTTGACAAATTATGGCAGCCTATATAAAACAAGGTTTTGACATATACCTCTGTAGGGCGCGGTGCACCAAAGGTCAAAAATCCAACATTGCCTGGCGCAAATGTAACCCTTCCGGGAAGACTGACCCCATGGATTCCCCATCGTCCAGCATAAATCAGTGCTCCATATTCATCAACTGGACTGACAGAAGGCTAAACAAGACCCAGGAAAAAAATAGAATCTCAAAAGATTATCATCTATTCAACCAACAAGAATGACATTAGAATAGTAAAGAAAGAAAAAATTGTGTAGAGCCTGCCATACAAAAACTTTTAAGTTTTTAACACTTAAAAAATCCAACATATGACTTACAAGCAATAAACATCTGCCAAATCACTATCTTGAAGTGTGAGAATACTTTCAATTCATGCATTAAATAGTAAATACAAAAATGTGTCATTAGAAAATCTCAAAATCCCACACACAAGCACACATATAACAACGTTATTGGCAGGCTACTGATAAAACAGGACAACATGCTCCACTTTAGTTTAAGGTCAAACCTGGGCTACACGCGGTGCACTCTTATAGATGTCCCAAATCTCCTCAGCTTGGATTTTCCCCTTTTCAAGCAAAATATCTGCAAAACAAGTAAGCATGTAGCAATTATGCTGTGCATTCTTAGTGAGAAATTATCAATAACTGCTAACTTATTCTACAGTAAAACTTGAATCCTAAAAGCAAGTTTTAATTATCTGGAACTAATCTAAATAACTCTCAGAAGGTATTTGTTAACAAAAAATTCACAAGAGAAAACAGACCTGTGATTGTCTCAACTGCTAAATGGTATTCTTTTAGCACAGATGAGCACTTCTCTGTAGCATAACGCATATATTCATCTCGAAGTGCTTCAAGCTTCATTGCAAGCTGTACGAAACTCTTCAACATAAGTTGTGATACAACTAAACTCATAAAACACTTTTTTTAAGAGAAAGAATGTATTCAAGCACAAGTTGTCAGATCCCACACACATACATTGGGCACAAGATCACTATAGTTTTCATAATATGCTTTCCCAAAAGCAGTCATTCCTGTCTGCAGAATCAAAAGCTCTGCACGCCTTGAAGCTTCTAATGCTGCCTTTGCAGAAATCCAACACAAGTTGTCAATCCCAAACATCTCCTCCTCAATTACTCTTGCTACAAACAAATTTCAATAAGCAAAAGCTCAATAACCATAGTATCAATCTTAGATAATCATCTCAGTGGCTAGCTACTGGAATTTCTTTGTATTCTTCTGTTAAAGTGTATATAAAATACAAATTTAAGTTTACATTAAAGAACCTTGCCTCTGTTTTTCATGACCAAAATAATATTTTTACATAGGAAGTTCACATGTTGAACCCACTATTAGGATCCCTTAACAAAACTCATCAAAACCAATCATTTATACAGGGGATTAAAATTTATGATATAAATTGGGTGCCACAATAAAAAGCAAAAGGACACTACAAACCAAAAAAAATAAACTTTTGTCTAATAATGACACAGGATCACAATGCAGTTGTCGTACTACTGATTTGTCATTTAATCTAAGATAATTATTATTCAAGAAATAGAACATGAAATGTTTTAAAGAACAATATGTAAATGATGAAAATCTCATAATCAATTACTATCAGATTTCAAATAAGACTCTTTAAAATGACCTGAAACTCAACAACTTACGAGCACAAGCACGCACTATAGCGTTTATGTAATCTGATTTCCTTGCAAAAACCTGGCCAGAAAATTCAGTATAACGCATATTTGGCTGGCTGCGGATAGAATTTATATCAGTCTGCAAAGGATAAACACATAGTGACATAGTTTAAATGATCATGTATCTTCACACAATGGAACTTGCTAAACAACATAGAGAGATCAGCAACCTCAACAAAAGGACGGTGAGGCTCTGGAAAATAACACGCAAGAACAGCAACAGCTGCTTCTCTGTATGCCAATCTCAGTTTTAATTCTTCAGGAATTGTGGTACTATCCTCTTGCCCTGTTTCAAATGTTCCCTTTTGCTGCAAATCCATAAGATTTATCAGACAGTAGAAACTTGCACCAAAGATGATTGAAAATGTCGTAAAAAAGATTATTGCCTAGCTAGAAAGAAGTTAAGAAACCACCAACCCTTTTTAATGCCTCATGCAGCTCATCCCGTCCAATGTAGTCCAAATCCTTCCTGGCTGTCAAAATTCCAGCTTCATTCCTGTCATTTAATTCATGATAATATCAGCCTTTGTTCTCATGACAGATTGGTAAAAGCAATATCCCCAGAGATTATTTACAGTATATTTTGTAGCTCTGCCCCAGTAAAATCTTCTGTCAGTTCAGCAATTTCCTTAAGTAGAGTCTCCTTTTCCTCCTCAGAGCGAAAAAATTTATTCCTAGCATGCACCTAGGTGCATCATAAGGAAGTGAGAAAAAGGAAATTAAAGATGATGAAATACTAGAGGAAAACAGGATCTCAGCAAATAACAGTTGTGGGGGTAAAATACCTTCAAAATGGCAAATCTTCCATCCTCTGATGGCAAACCAACTCTTATGATCTTGTCAAAACGACCCTTCCTCAAAAGAGCAGGATCAAGAATATCCAATCTATTTGTGGCACCTATCACGAGCACCTGAAATTCAAGTTCAGTATATCAAATAACATCTTTATGATCCCAGCAACCAATTAGAAACTTACCTCTGCTGTAGAAACTTTGAATCCATCCATCTCAGTCAATATCTGAAGCAACCCTTGTTCCCTTTCAGCACCTCCCTGTATAATGTAATTCCAAAAGTTTCATTAGGTAGGACAAGAGAGAACTGGAAACTGGAAACTGGAAACTGACAAAAGAAATAAGCCATGTCCTAGCCTAGATAAAATGATGCAGGGAACATTTATCAACAATCATGCATGTAGAGCTGTCAAATGGGTCATCCCTAACCCATTTGACCCTGGTCCATGTGGGCTAAAACTAACTGATATGCCTTATATTTAAATAATTTGACCTATTTTTTTAATACACTAGGTGAAACCAAGTAAAATATACTCTAGCCAAAATCAAGTTGAAGATACTATGGTTGAGACCAAGTTGTAGATACTCTGACCGACTTCAACTTGAAGATACTTTAATCGAGACCAAGTTGAAGATATTCTCCTTGGCAGAGGTTGGCTAAAAGATGCCCAACCTAGGCTGGCTAAAAGATGCCCCAACCGAGGTTGGCTTAAAAAAGCCTTGGTTGAGGCCAGTAGAAAGCCCTAAGTGGGGTCATGCAAAAAACTGTTTTGGTCAAGGTCAACCAAAAAATGTTCTAGGCAAGATTGTCCAAAAGAAGCTCTGGTTGAGGCCGATCGAAAAAAATACTAGTCAAGCCAATTGAAAGATGCCTTGGCTGAGACCGGTTGAAAGATGCCCTAGACGAAGTTGGCCAAAAATGTTCTAGCTGAGGTCAACCAAAAAAAGTCCTAACTAAGGCTGGCCAAAAAAAATTCAAGTTGAGATTGGCCAAAAAAAGCCCTGGATGAGGCTGGTTGGAAAAATCCTAGTTGAGGCTAACCAAAAGATGTCCTAGGTGAGGATGGTCGAAAAAAGTCCTAGCTGATGTCATCAATAAAAAGCCTTGGTCA
Organism: Pachyrhizus erosus; assembly: GCA_026544285.1. NCBI lineage: Eukaryota > Viridiplantae > Streptophyta > Magnoliopsida > Fabales > Fabaceae > Pachyrhizus > Pachyrhizus erosus. The sequence goes on along the minus strand of JAMLFT010001038.1, from coordinate 17,395 downwards.
AGTTGGCCGAAAGAAGCCATGACCAAGGTAGGCCGAAAGAAGCCATGGCCAAGGTTGGCTTAAAGAATGTTAGAGTATATGTCAACATATGGTTTCTTGTATTGCAGTGCTTTGTTAAGTGCTGAGTCAGCACATAAAGTATCTTCTTAGAGACTCTTCTCAAAGTCTTGACTATATAAATAAGTGTATGTAACAAGTTTTGTTTGAGTGAAATCAATATTCAGATCATTTTCTTATTTTTAGTTTGTCTCTCTCTCCTTGAACTTCTACATGGTATCCAAAGCTTGAGAAGTCTCGATAATGGCTTTCGATCCTCTTCATGTTGAACCAGTGTCCATTTTTTCGCCAAACGACGATGTTGGTGGCACATCTTTGCCAAACAATTCAAGACCTCCGCCATTGTTTATTGGTGCTTCTGCGACGGCATTTGGCAACTCTATTGTCGTGAATTCCTCTTCTCCAGTGTCATTCTCTGATATGATTTCTGAGAAACTTACTAACAAGAATTTTCTCATATGGAAACAACAAGTTGATCCTGTTCTCATTGCTCATCGTCTTCATCGGTTCATTGTTAATACAGAAATTCCAATTTAGTTCCTTTCGATCTCTAATTGCAACTTAGGGATTGAAAATCCTGGTTATCATACTTGGGAGCTTCTCTCTCAGCCTTCTCTTAACCTGGTTACAGCCTTCTCTCTCAGCCTCATTCTTACCTAGTGTTATTGGTTGTAAACACTCCTTTCAAATTTGGGAAAAGATACATACATATTTTCATAATCAAATCAAAGCTAGATCCAAACGATTGCGAACTGAGATTCGCAATTCTAAAAAAGGCAACATGCCTATCTCTGAATTCTTACTCAAAATTAAAGCATTGGTTGATTCTCTTCAATCTATTGGTGATCCAATTTCAGAACGTGAACAACTTGATATCATTATTGATGCTCTTCTAGTTGAGTATGAATCCATTGTTTCACTAATTCATAGCAAGCCTTAACTCTTCTCTTTTGTTGAAATTTAGTCATTGTTGGCTATGCATGAAGCTCGTATTGAGAAGTTCAAGCATGACAATGCCAGTCTCACTGAATCTCATGCAAGTGAATTCTCAAGCTAATTTCAAGCCTCCTGAAAACAGTCCCACAATTCAATTCACTCATGGCAATACTCCTAATAACAATTCTCACAATCAAACATATGATGATGCTCAACATCATGGTTCTGGTTTTCGTGGTCATGGTGGTGTTCAGTGTCAGGTTTGCAGGAGGTCATGGTGGTGTTCAGTGTCAGGTTTGCAGGAGGTCATGGTGGTGCTATCATTGTTTTAACCCTACCTATAGGCCTCAGCAAAATTCTCAGAATACATATGTTACAAATCAAAATCAGTTTCCCATTTACATTCCACCACCTGGATTTTCTACTCAATCCTATTCGTATTTTTGTTCCCCTTCACCATCTCAGCCATCACAAGCACACCAGTAGACTTATCCAGTGCAATTTCCTACCACTTCCACTTCATTCATCCCTTATCAATCTACTATTCTACAAGCATATTTGACTCATTCTTCACAACCAGTTGCTCAGCAGTCTAAGCTGGTTTGTTGATTATGGAGCTTTTCGTCATGTTACTGATGATGCTACAAATCTCTACTGCTAAAGCTGTTCAAGGCAAAGAGAATGTTTTTCTAGGCAACGGACAAGGTTTGCTAATATAGTCTATTGGTTCTGCCTCCTTCAAATCTTCCTATTATCCTTCAATTACTCTTTATCTTAAAAATCTTTTACATGTTCCCTCAATAACTAAAAATCTTGTCAGTGTGAGTAAGTTTGCCGAGGATACTAATGTCTATTTTGAATTTCACCCTTCATGTTTTGTGAAATCTCAGGTTTGATAATTCATTCTTACTTCAAGGAATTCTTGGTCCTGATGGTCTCTACCAGTTTCCTTCATTACAACTTGGTTCACATGTCAATCAACAACATTCATCATCTTCTGTTTCTTCTTCTATGCAGTCCTTAGTTTCTACTTCCACTGTAAACACACACTTTTCCACTATATTTTCTCTATGGCACAATAGGTTTTGCCATCCTAGTGTTTCTGTTTTGTCTAATGTACTGCACCAATGTAATATTCCCATCAGTAATAACATACATTCTGATTTTTGTGTGGCATGCTGTATGGGCAGATCTCACAGATTACCCTCTTAGTCTTCTTCTACAGCTTATATGGAACCTTACAATTAACATTTTGTGATCTTTGGGGACCATCCTTGGTTACTTCATCCATGGGATACCGTTATTATGTTTTCTTTATTGATGTTTACAAAAAGTATACTTGGATATATTTTCTTAAACAAAAATCTGATACTTTAGCCATTTTTAAACAGTTTAAAAATCTTTTTGAACTCCACTTAAATAAAAAAACTTCTTGCTGTTCAAACTGATTGGGGGGAAGAGTGTACACCATTTACTCAGTTACTAAACTCTCTTGGTGTTCATCATAGATTGATTTGTCCTCATACACACCATCAAAATGGTATTGTTGAAAGGAAGCATCGTCACATATGGCCTTACTGTTTTATCTCACACTTCACTTCCTCTTTCCTACTGGGATCATGCATTTCATACAGAAATCTATATTATTAATCAACTTCCAGCATCCCAATCACCTCATTCTATTACCCTTATTGTTACCTTATTCAATAAGTCTCCTGACTATTCCTTTCTAAGAGTGTTTGGGCGTGTCTGATATCCTCACATGGTTCCCTATAATACTCACAAATTACAGTTTCCTTCTACTCCTTGTACATTCCTTGGTTATTCTCCTAGACATAAAGGGTACAAGTGTTTAGACTCCACTGATCGTATGTTCATTTCAAAAGATGTTATTTTTGATGAATCTACTTTTCCGTGTGTCAATATGCTTCTACCCCTTGGGCTGTTGTTACTTCCCCTTTTTCATCAATTCCTAATTCTTCACCCAATCCTATTTATTCTCCTCATAACAGTCCTATACAGTATGCTGCTCAACAATCAACCTCTTCTTCTAATCCAACTTCACCTGTCACTTCCTCTCAGTCTTTTTCTGCGTTATCTATTCCTTCTTCATCTGGTCCCATTTCCTCAACCTTTGTTTCTGATCCAGTTCCTTTACAGTCCCATTCTACTCATCCTATGCAGACTCGTTCTAAATCAGGTATCTTCAAACCCCATCTTGAGCCTACTCTACTCCTCACTGTTGTTGAACCAAAGATTTTCAAGCAAGCCTTCATCTCTCCTCAATGGCGACAGGCCATGCAAGTTGAGTATGATGCTCTAACTGCTAACAATACCTGGGTGTTATACTCTCTGCCACCTGGCAAAACTGCAGTTGGCTGTAAGTGGGTTTTCAGAATTAAAGAAAATTCAGATGGAACAGTAGCTAGATACAAAACCTGACTTGTAGCTAAGGGCTTTCACCAGAATTTTGGTTGTGACTATTCAGAGACATTCTCCCTAGTGGTTAAACCTGTTACTATCAGACTCATTTTGACTTTAGCTCTCACCAATCACTGGCTTATTCAGCAAGTTGATGTCAATAATGCTTGCATGGGCTGTTGAATGAAGAAGTTTACATGATGCAGCCTCTTGGCATTGAATCTTCTGATTCTTCTCGTTTGCAAACTACAGAAGGCTATCTATGGGTTAAAACAGGCTCCATGAGCCTGGTATGAAACACTTACTCAAACTCTCATTGGGTTTGGGTTTGTTCAAAGCAAGTGTGACCCGTCTATTTTGGTTCTTAAGACCTCTACCAGCTGTCTCTACATTCTGATATATGTTGACGACACTATACTCACAAGCAACTCTGCTTCATTGTTGTAGTCTGTTATTACTAGGTTAAATTCTGTTCTTTCCCTCAAGCAGCTTGGTGATCTAGACTTACTCTCTTGGTATTGAGGTTAAGCATTTGTCCAATGGATCTCTTATGCTTTCTCAATCCAAATATATTTTGTGATTCACTGATTAAAGCTATGGAGAATGCGCAGGGTCAAAGGAGAAGATACAGCGAAGAGAACCCTAGAAGACCAAGAGCAACATCAACATATCTAACAAGAGGCATGAGCAGGGAAATCAATCCTGCACTGGAATCTCAGAGGAAAAAAAAAACAGAACCCTAAAACATAAACTCTGATACTATATTAAAACTTACGTTTGAATGACCTCCGATGCCATTGTCTAAGTTTTCATTAAATATATAAAGTAATGTACAAAGAATATTATGCTGAAATCTAGGCTAAATTACAGGTATTTGTATCTATTCTATTGATGAGTAATTTTATCTTATTTATGGTAATATAGAAGAATAGTAATATTAATAGCTATACACATAAATATAAATTATATATGGCAACACCTGGTGGTCTGAAGTTATCACCACATGGTTCTAAAATTATGGATGATCCTTCTCTGTAAAGATCTATTGTTGGGGCATTGCAGTATGTTATGCTGAGAAGGCCTGAAATTGGATATAGTGTCAACAAGGTCTGTCAGTTCATGGCTCAACCTTTGCTGACACATTGGAAGGCAGTCAGACAAATTTTGTAGTACCTCCAAGGCACTCGGTCCTTTGGGTTATCTTTGCAACCTGCTATTCAGCCTTCTTTGTACACTCTCACTTCTTTCTGTCAAGTAGATTGGGCTCTTGATGTTGATGACAGATGCTCCACTTCTGTTTATTGTATTTTCTTTGGCCCCAATCTTGTCTCTTGGTGGTCAAAGAAACAATCCTTGGTTGCTCATTCTAGTGCAGAAGCAGAGTATCGAAGTCTTGCTACTACTGCATCTAAAATTCTTGGATTCAATCTCTGCTGCAGGAGCTAACATTGCTTGTTCTACTCCCACCATCTTCTGTGATAACCAGAGTACTATGGCTCTTAGCCATAATCATGTTTTGCATTCTCACACCAAACATATGGAGCCTGATATTTTATTTGTTCAAGAGAACGTTCTTAATCACTCCCTAATAGTCACTGATGTTCCAGCTCTGGCTGAGGCCAGCCAAAGGAAGCCTTGGCCAAGGCCAACCAAAACAAGTCTTGGCCAAGGTTAGGTAAGGTCGGCCAAAAGATGCCTTGGCCGAGGCTAGCCAAAAAAAGTCCTAGCCGAGGACAACCAAAAAAAGTCCTAGTCAAGACTAGCCAATGTTGATCAAAACAAGCTTTGGTGAGGTTGGCCAAAAGAAGCCCTAGCTAAGGCTAGCCGAAAGAAGTCCTAGCTAAGGTTGGTCAAAAGAAGCCCTAGTTGAGGTTAGCCGAAAGAAGCCTTAGACGAGGTCAACTAAAAAATCCCTTACCTAGGCCAACCAAGAAAAGCCCTGGTCAAGACTAAGCTGAAGGTGTTCTGACTGATGTTGAGTTGAAATTACTTAGGCTAAGGCCAAGTTACAAGTACTTTGGTCAATGTCGAGTTGAAAATAATTTTTGTAAACAACTAAGAGAAAATATTTTTGAAATAGTTATAACTTGTGAGTCAGCCCTTCTAAGCCCAATCCTAGCCCTTTACAAAGTGAGGGTATATGGATTAAGGCCCTTTTTGGCCCCTTCATTAGGTGGGCTAAAGACAACTTGACAGCTCTACACGCATGACATATAAATCCTTAGGATATCCCTAAAAGGACAAAAAATACTTCTCTGAATTACACCAGATGAAATTCCAATATCACTGCACTTCATAAAGTTGCTAGTAATCAAAATTTTTCAGTGCCTTCTAAGACATGTCTATAATCAAAATTCATTGCACTAGTGTTACCAATATGTCACAAATCTAAACACTTGAAAACATGCAGCGTTCTTTTCTTTATTACTTATCATACTGATGATCCCAGGAAGTGATGGCTCTTTATACTGTTATAAGCACATGTTTAATGAGTAGTATTGCTGTATTAGTTGTAACTGACTCATAGGTGATTAGTACTTAATAATTATTAGCCGTAACTTAGAAGATGGTTTCTCCTGTAATTATTTATTAATATTGTACATAGTATAAATATGCACTTGCATGGCAGATTAACATTTAGTTTTACTTGAAACACTTTTCTAATTCTATATGGCATGGCATCAGTGGTCTAATCATGATCCTTTACACTGCTGCTTCACAAGGGGTTTTGGTGTTCTATCTCCAGAGCATTTTACAACAATAATCATGTGCTCATAACCCAGTAACCCACAACTGAATGGCATCAACAAAAGGAAAAATTAACATCTAATTGAAACAGCTAGTATCTTGCTCTTTCACTTCAACATACCATTTTATTGGGGCTATGCCATCCTCACTATATGCTATCTAATCAATTGTATGCCACCATAAATCCTCCAAACCAAGTGCCCTAAGTTCTATTGTTCCCAAAGTTGGACCTCTATTCTCTTCCTCTCTGTTTTCATGTGCATTTGTTTTACCCATGCCTTAACTCCAATAAAAAAAAATTGGTCACAAAATCCCCACTGTCATTTCTGGATAGTCTCAATTGCAAAAAGGATACAAGTGCTACTATCAACACCTCGAAAGATATCCCTCTACTTCAGATGTGCTTTGTGACATTGATATTATGCTCCTAGTTGGTCAGTCACTCTTTCTTTTAAATCATTCCCACACTTGTCTCAACTCTCAACCCCTTTGTGGCTCACAAATCAACCCTGCTACTTCCAACCCAATATCCCAACTTCCTAGAGACTCATCTCCTACACCATTTGACTCTCTCATTTTGCCTCCTTCATTGGAATTGTCAATAGCATTACACAAAGGTATCAAGTTTGCCCTATATCCTATCTTCTTTATGTCTGCCATTTAGTTATCACCATTTATGTCTTTCCAATTAACTTGATACACTTCAGTGCATTTAGGTGGAGAGTAACTTCAGAATTTTTTAGGATATCTCTTTTGATAAGCTGCTTTGGAGGAAAAGAATATGCATCAGGCCTCCATGTGGTGTAAACTGTAAAGCAAATAGTCTTTTTAAGAGGGCATCCATTACAGGTAATTGGATAGCTTTCCAACATTGATATCTTGTATTCCTTTTAGGTTGCTTTTTCATTTCTTTTATTTTAACAAGCACCATTATCCTTCTTTCCATTTGTATTCTCCTTCTCTGCCTTGATAAATTTCTTCTTTTATCCGGAAAGATAAGCCTTAGGAAAATTGATAATATCTTATATAGAACATTAGAACTGTGATCAGTTCAAGCATTAATGATACAGAAACATAAAATCTGATGTAGTTAGCTTCAATATATACATTTGGGAGTGCAGAAAACAAGGTAAAAGTAGGTCATATCTTACTCCACCAATATCAGGTCCTCCACGCTTGCTTCCAATAGCATCTATCTCATCAATAAAGATAATCGAAGGGGAAAATGATCTTGCATTTGCAAAAAGGTCTTTAACACGGGATGCAGCAACCCCAACAAACATCTGAGGAGAAAGGACAGATTACAAGAGCAAATTTCATTTAATTTTAAAGTTCCAATAATCAAGTAAAACCAAAAATTAGGACAAGCCTTATGCAACACTTCACATTTCATGAGTACATGTCATCATACATTCCATTCATTTAGACAAAGAATATTGCAAAGCATGTGGTGTAGATACAAACAGTTAGCACTTTGCACACTCTAATTAGTGTCATATTTATCTCATTATCTGTAAATGTTTATTGATTGAAAGAGGAATAATATATTCCATATCATTAGCTAAAGATTAATATGTTAAGGTCTCCATTTAACGTTGTTAATTTTTAGAATAAACACATTTTTATCCTCTAAAGATACAAGTGTCATCAATTTGGTCCTTTAATATTAAATACATCAAAATGGTCCTTTACTGTCAATTTCTGCTACAGTCCAATTTGATGGACCAATATGATGTAAAAATAGACACTGAATGACCATTTTAACATATTATTAAAGAACAAAAATGATGACATTGGCAGTTTTGCAGGACCAAAATTAGTGTTTAATCTAAATTTTATCTACAATCCCATTCTTCAAAAAACATAATGACTTTGGATTTAGATATTGGAACAAAAAAAAGATTCCAAAGTTCTACTTGCAAATTTCTATTCAATGCATATGAACATCTTTAGACAAGAGGTGCACCTCTACAAAATCTGTGCCATTAGCCGCAAAAAAAGGCAATCCTGCTTCACCTGCGATGGCTTTAGCCAGTAAAGTTTTACCAGTTCCAGGAGGCCCATGAAGAAGTACACCTTTTGGACAATAAATTCCTTTGTCTTGAAACTCCTCATCATTCTTTAAAATTCGGACAATCTCTTGTAGTTCTTTCTTTATGTATTCCTGGCCAGCAAAATCATCAAATGTAACACCAGTTCTTTCTTCTGCAGATATAAATTTAGCCCTGAGGGGAAAGCATGATAATTAGATTCTGGTGTAACAAGATTGGTTGTCAAAATCTAATTCTTTTCTTTTTATTTGAAGAAGTTGCACTTAAAACTTTTCAACAATATTCAATACTTAACCCATTGTCATGAACCAGTCACCACAAAACCACATTTCTTATAATGTACAAGGTTTGTGAAACAGTATATGTCAGAAAATGATTTTTTCTTATTCTTGATAGAAGAGCATGTGCTCTTAAATAGAATACAAGGTAGTCTAAAAAAAGGAAACTCCTAAAATAATGTTCATCATTGTACCCACTATTAATTCCTATAATTAAGGGTCAATGATTCTTATTCATAAATACAAAAGATACAGCTAATCAAATCTCTTAATTATGGGATTTTGATCCTAACTATAAAAGGAAATAACATATATATTGGGATTCTAACACTCCCCCTCAAGTTGGTGAGTGGATGTTATCCATTCCCAACTTGCCAATAATAGCTTGAAATGTAGAGCCACTTAATCCTTTTGTTAGGACATCTGACAGTTGATTTCCTGTGGATACAAATGGTGTACAGATTGTTCCATTATCCAACTTTTCCTTTGTGAAGTGTCTGTCTACTTCAACATGTTTGGTTCTATCATGTTGCATTGGATTATGAGCAATGTTTATTGCTGACTTGTTATCACAATATAGCTTCATAGGTCCATTCCACTTAATCTTTAGGTCATCTAGAATTATTTTTAGCCATAGGAGTTCACAAATTCCTAAGGCACCCGGAATTCTGCTTCTGCACTTGACCTTGCAACAACGTTCTGTTTTTTGCTCCTCCAAGTGACCAAGTTTCCTCCAAGAAAAGTGCAGTATCCGGAGGTGGATCTTCTGTCATCTATGGATCCAGCATAGTCAACGTCTGTATAGGCCTCCAAAGTCATTTCCTCCCCTTTCGTAAATAAAATTCCTTTTCCAGGAGTTCCTTTCAAGTACTGTAGAATACAGTAAAAAGCTCTAAGATGATTCTCTTTGGGATTATGCATGAATTGACTTACCACTCCCACTGCAAAAACTATGTCTGGTCTAGTATGAGACAGATAAATTAATTTTCCAACGAGTTTTTGATAGGATTCTCTGTCCACAGTTGCTTCCTCAACAAATTCACTAAGTCCATGATTCTGCTCAATAGGAGTTTATACTGGTTTGCATCCCAATTTACCAGTTTCACATAATAAATCCAACACATATTTCTGTTGAGAGATGAAAATACCATGACGAGAATGTACCACCTCAAGGCCAAGAAAGTATTTCAATCTACCTAGCTGTTTAATCTCAAACTCTCTAACCAAACACCCTTTTAGAACGTCGATTTCTGCTTGATTATTTTCAGTTACAACTATATTATCTACATAGACAATTAGTGCAATAACTCCCCCTGAAGTTGAATGCTTAATGAACAAAGTGTGATATCCTTGACTTTGTTTATACCCCATTGCCTTCATCACTGTAGCAAACCTACCAAACCAGGCCCTAGGAGACTGTTTCAGTCCATAAAGAGTCTTCCTTAGCTTACAAACCTTGCCTTTCTCAAAGTTAAATCCAGGTGGGACTTCCATGTAAATTTCTTCTTCAAGGGTGTCATGTAGAAAAGCATTCTTGACATCAAATTGCTGCAAACCCCACCTATAGTTAGTTGCCAGAGATAACAATATTCTAACAATGTTCATTTTTGCAATAGGAGAAAAAGTCTCAAGGTAATCAATCCCATATGTTTGAGTATACCCCTTAGCTACTAACCTTGCCTTATACCTTTCTAGTGTCTCATCTGCCTTATATTTAATAGTAAATACCCACTTACAGCCAACAAGTTTCTTCTCTTTAGGAAGTTCCACCAACTCCCAAGTTTCATTTTTCTCTAGTGCATCCATTTCAATTTTCATAGCTTCTCTCCATGTGTTGCTATCCAATGCTTCATTAGCAGTTTTGGGATAGTGATAGTGCTTAAATGAATAAGAAAACTTCTATGATTGTTGGACAGTTTATCATAGGACATAAAGTGAGACAATGAATACCTTGGCCTTTGTGTACATGTTCTAACACCCTTCCTTATTGCAATCGGAAGATCCCCAACATCAATAGGTATATTCTGCTCCTCCAAAACAGTCTCACTAGTTTCAGTTTCAGGTATTGTTTCAGAATCTGGAGCTTGCATAGGTAATGGACAGGCAGCACTTGGAGTCGGTGTTCCAGTTGTCTCTAGAATCGAATCAGGGCGAGTGTGTATAGGACTTGACTCAAGTATATTAGATTTCTTTGGGAGGATTAATGAAAGACTTTTGAACAAATCATCCTTATCTTCCATGCATGAGTTCTCCCCCAGAAGATAAGGTTGGGAAAAGAAACTTTCAGTTTCAACAAAGGTGACATCAATAGACACAAAGACCTTTTTTGTGGTAGGGTGATAACACTTGTATCCCTTATGGGTAGGGGAGTAACCAACAAATATACATTCAATAGCTCGAGGATCAAGTTTTCCATGAGCAGAATGAACATGGACAAAGGACACACACCCAAAGATTCAAGGAACAAGGTTATTTGAAGTCTTGAAGTGTGGGTAGAACTTGGAAAACAATTGAATGGGGCTGCTGTTTTGAAGAGCCTGAGAGGGTAAGCAATTAACCAAGTAGGCAGCAGTAAGGACATTCTCCCCCCAATACTGTTTGGAACATTTGTGTGGAATAAAGACGCTCGGGTAATAGCTAGAAGATGCTTAATTTTTCGTTCAGGCACCCCATTTTGTTGTGGGGTGTGGACACATGATGATTCATGGATAATTCCATGTGCATTGAAGAAGGAAGACACTGTTTGGTTAAAATAGTCTTCGGCATTATCAGAACAAAATCGTTTTATAGCTGTCCCAAACTGGTTTTTATCATTTGAAAAAAAATTTAGAATGTCTGACTGACTTCACTTTTCTGTTTCAAGAGATACACCCATGATACCTGAGTACAATCATCAATAAATATGACAAACCAGCGGACCCCTGATATTTTTGGAATGTTGGATGGACCCCAAACATCACTATGTACTAAGGAAAAAGGAACAGACATTCTTTTATTACTGATAGGAAAGCTAACACGTTTGTATTTTGCAAATTCACAATCATCACAATGAAACATTCCTATGTCTAATCCTTGAAACATACTAGGAAACATAATTTTGAGAGTACTAAATGAAGGGTGACCTAAACGAAAGTGACACAACCAGACTTCTTTATTGTGGGAAGGAAGTGATTCTGACAGCAAAGACAATGGAAGTTGACTCTTAGTGCTACCAGTCCCACGAGCTTCCTTAAGAAGGTAGAGCCCATTTTCCTCCCTAGCAAGTCTAATCATCTTCCCTGTTCCCTAATCCTGAAATTTACAAAGTGTAGGAGAGAATGTCACTAAACATTGTAAATTCTGTTGTAAGTTTGTGAACAGAAAGCAGTTAGGCAAATAATTTGGGCACATGTAAGACATCTCTCAAAATTAAATCTTGACTTAGGAGAATATCCCACTTTCCAGCAACTGTAATGAACGTTCCATCGGCAGTTGCAATTTTTGTATTGCTGGGACAGGGTCTATATGAGATAAATTCAGTAGAGGAATGAGTCATGTGATCCGTAGCTCCAGAATCAACAACCCATGTCCCTTGTGCTGTAGATTGTAGAACACTGAGAGCATAGGCTTGGGAATTACCTGAGAATGCCAAGGAAGAACTACCTGTGTTTATGGGTTTGACTAAAGTCTCTAGAAATTCCCTCAGCTTTGTAATTTCCTCTGTATTGAAATCCTTAAGGGGTCTGGAAGGACTGCCCTCTGTAACACTTGACTGAGTCAGGTGGGCTTGTGCTGGTCCTCCTCGTTGAGTGTCTTTAGTGGTCCAATTTCGGTTCTAATTTGGAGGCTTCCCATGAAGTTTCCAGCATCTGTCCTGGGTGTGTCTTGGCTTCTTACAGAAGGTACACCATAGAGAATCCTTGTTCTCCCCTTTGTCGATCTCCATGTTGGGGGCTACACCTCCAGATTGACTAGTCTACCATTTTCCCTTGCTTTGTGCAACTAATGCAGAGCTTTCAATGGATTGAGGTTCCATCATCACTCCCCTACGTGCCTCTTCTGCCCGAAAGGCAGCCATGGTTTCATTAAGTGAGGATAACTCCTTTCCTAGCACCTGAATTCTTACAGGATCAAACTCACTCTTTAGTCCTGTCAAGAACTTATAGATTTTGTCCTTCTCTTTATAACGTTTAAGTAAAGCAACATCTTCTATGCATGTTGCTTCCAATTGTTCATAATGGTTTAATTCCAGCCATAGATTCTACAAAGTCTGGACATACTCATTAACAGATCAATCTCCTTGTTTGGTAGTCGCAATCTTCATCTTAATTTCATAAATTTGAGTAGCATCACCAACCTTGGAATAGTGTTGTTTACAACTCTCCCACACATCCTTGGCAGTCTTCATGAACATGCAGGCATCACTCACCTCCGACACCATGGAATTCCACAGCCATGACATTACGACTGCATCAGATTCATCCCATGCCCCAAAGTTATTGTTTGTGGGTTTTGGGGCATCTTTACCAGTAAAATGATTCAATTTGCCCTTCCCTTTTAGAAAGGTTTGGACAAAGTGAGACCATTTGAGGTAGTTTCTACCATGCAGACGAAGGTTGGGTTGAATATGTTGCAGCTCAACAATGCTAGTATTTCCTGTTTGGGCAGGGTTATTGGCTGTTTCAGACATTATTAGGTTTGTTGGGTGAGATTCAAAGGCATGGAGGGTGTTTTAGGGCAAAGGTAGGCAATATAGGCTGTCAAAGGAAGGGGAAGAAAAAGAACGGCAATGCAGGCTGCACAGCGGAAGAAAATAATGTGGTAATGCAGGCCACAAGTTTACACAAGCTCCCACAGATTTTAGAGCTCTGAGACCATGTCAGAAAATGATTTTTTCTTATTATTGATAGAAGAGCATGTGCTCTTAAATAAAATACAAGGTAGTCTTAAAAAAAAGAAACTCTTAAAATAATGCTCATCATTGTACCCACTATTAATTCCTATAATTAAGGGTCCATGATTCTTATTCATAAATACAAAAGATACAGCTAATCAAATCTCTTAATTATGGGATTTTGATCCTAACTATAAAAGGAAATAACATATACAGTGGGATTCTGACAGTATATATACCCCACAACATGCCCTAAATATCATAAAGATAAAGGAAAGCAAAGACCCAAGACACAACAATATCAGCAACACAAGCTTCCCGTATATCTAGTGAAAAAGAAACAATAAATAAAAATGGTTAGGCAAATCCTAGCTGGGAAGACATTGTTTTTGCCTCTATATTTCCCATACAAATATCTAAAGGAAATTTGAAAGGAAAAATTTTAATCCTCTTGAAAGTTTAATTGAAAAGTAGATCTCTTCTAAGTTCTAAATAATTTATGCAATAAGTAGCGCTAATCCAGTTGCAAAGTATTTAGGATGTAAACAGTAAATAGCTATATTCTGCAGACTAATCTAAACTTGTACATGATTTATGAAACAAAAATAAAAATTATAGATAATTTTCTGACAGCAGTGGTAAGTATCCTGGCCCCTCTTTAGCTACAAAAACCTAAAAGTAGCTATATTGAAAACTAAATTGAAAAGTAGATCTCTTAAAAGTTCTAAATAATTTATGTAATAAGTAGACCTAATGCAGACCCACGTGTTTACAGCCAAGCAGTTGCAAAGTATTTAGGATGTAAACAGTAAGTAGCTATATTCTGCAGACTAATCCAAACTTGGACATGATTTATGAAACAAAAATAAAAATTATAGATTATTTTCTGACAGCAGTACTAAGTATCCTGGCCCCTCTTTAGCTACAAAAACTTAAAAGACAAAGGCCAATGCCGATTAAAATTTTGAGAAAAAAAAAAGGAAAAAAGAAGGAAAATCATATTTCCCTTTCCCACAATTGATTCTAAATCTTTAATAACAACCTGCTTAACCAAAAAGCATCAGCTGTTTGAGTAAGGCCAAAGAATGAGATATATTCTCGAACAAATCTTATTATATCAATGTTACAAACAAAGAATTAGGAACGGAAATAATATTTACCTAGGTATTTTATTGAATATAATGAAAAGAACAAGGAATAGGAGATCAATCTCTCCTCCAAAATTTTTCCCTTCACAAAAAGCAAGTGCTGAATTTACAAATGATACCCCATAGAATGAAATCCTTTCCCCTTACATCCTCCTATTTATTTAACTCATTAACCCCCAAACTAACTAATCAGTACTCTAACTGTCTTAATTAAACCCCCCTTTCCCATAGTCCTAACAAACAACCAGCTAAAAACTCATAATAAATGACATAAGGGAAATTCCCAACAACCAACAGGAAAAATACAGAAAATCTCTGGACTTACCGACTCTGGCCTAGAGATCCAAGTGCACGACTTTTTAGCGGCTGCCTAGTTTGATGGCTAGGAGTTCCCAAATCACAAGGTATCAACTTCGCATATATTGGTCTCATCAAATTATCAATCCACACATAAAATCCAACAGCTAGAGCAAGACGCATAGACCATATGACCGCAACTGCAACAGTTGAGTATATTTCAGCAGGCACGGCATCCACATTAATGACATCAACATTTACAATTTGCTGATGTAGCTTTCTCCAAACATCATTCCAGCTATCAATTGGCATTCGATTGACTGGATGACGCCGAAAAATAATATCCTTCGGATTCCCTTCAGTTCCTGCCAGTTTCCCATTTTTGTAATATGGTAGAATAACTGCAGAAACATGGAAACAAATATTGAGCAAAACAACATTCAACCAGACTGACCACTTTACATAGCTGAGCTGAAAGCAATAACATGGACCACAGCGTGACACAGCAATACAATAATTTTGTGAATTACTGTCTAAGGAGAACATATTGTAAAATGACTAAAATACCAAACAGCACATGCTTTCAGAAGTTACATTGCCCATTATGAAACTTGAGTAACCTTCAAACCCTAGCAAAATAAAACAGAACTTCAACAAAGTCTACCTAAATGAGACAAATGCTCTACAAAAGTGAACCAACACAATCTTTCAAAATTCTCACCTGAGCATTACGACATTCACCAAAGAATTGCATTCTCTCTTTCTCCTCCTCTTATTGAGTTATAAAAAAATTTAATTGCACAAGCACTAGTTTTACCTAGTTCTTGCCACTGCAGACACCAAAAGAAAAGTGCACATTGAAGGACAGTTGATATTATTATGCCATTCTGAGGTTTACTCTGCTGAGTGCCGACCCCTCCTTTTTCTACCTTCTTTTTTTGTTTAAGTGTGGAAATGGAAAAATCATATCTCCTCGTCTTCATCACTTAACTCACCATAAATAGAGCTAGATTTTCCCAAACAGACAGAAGTACATCATGCACAAAAATGGCAATAAACATCAATTAATTTCATTAACCAACTAACAGGTGCAACCCAACATTAAGAACTACACATAACACACCAAATCAAACTCACAAGCAACAAAAATGCAAAGGCAATATAAACCAGAGTCTTTTATAATCTCTTTCAGTTAAACTTCTAAACTCAGCACCTGCATAATCTGCATTAACTATCATAAGATCCTCCTACAACATATTCCCATCAGCAAGCCAAGAATCAAAATAAGGCCCACTAAACATCTTCCTAACAACTAGCCAGCTAGTTTCCTGTCAAGCATAACATATAGACCTATTTGGATAAACTTCTCCATAAGCACTTAATGGAGAATAAACTTAGAAGCTCAAATGAATTGAGTTTCTCGCATAAACTAAAATCAACTTATGCACTTAACTTTTATAGAATCTCTTTTCATTCAACTAGTTTAATTATTTTTTTCAAATCCCGGAAAAAGAATGAAAATCCCCACCTGATATTGTTTGACCATAATTAGAGTACTCCATAAACTGGACATTATTAGAGTCAAGAAGTCTCAAAAAATCACTGAAGTCTATCCTGTGTGAATTCTCAGGATCCCACTCAGTTCCCTTGAGTTTTCCACGTAAAGTCAACAAAGCCCTGCTCCATGAAGAAGCCATCACAAGCTGCCTCTCTAACTGCACGTTCGCCTTCTTGTCAAACTCTTCCAACTCATTCATCCGCTTCCTCTCCACCTCCTTCAGTTTCTGCACACAGTTCACTTCTCTCATCAACTCACAAGTTCCAAACCAAGTACTCGCACGTGCGTCAAAAAACAAACATTGCATATATTGCATTGCACCAATAAGCAAAAAACAAAAAACAAAGAGGAAATAGTGCCTACTATATAGATAACGTTGAATTCTCAGTTTCCAGAATTTCGTTAAAATGTTGTATTTTTCTTTGTTTTTTTTTATTTTATTTTTTGACGAACCTCGAATAGTTGCGCGGATTCGGAGTCTTGTTCTTGATCTTCGTTGGGTGTGGTTGTGCTGGAAAGAGAATTGGAAGCAGTGATTCTGAGTTTGCATCGATTTGTGAAGTTGCGAGAGGGGAATGTTGTAGTGAGGAAGCGAGGTAAAGAGTGGGGAAATTGGGGGAAAAGGGTTTTGCGAGGGAAGAGGGGTTTTAGGAGTGGGAGCCATTCGACGGTGTTTGTAATTTGAGAATTCATGTTTTGCGATGGTAATAATTAGAGAAAGTGTTTTAAGCTTTCAGTAGGCTCATCTCTTGTTATTATCGCACTTTACTTCACCTCAGTTCAGTTCAGTGAAGAGTGTCCCAATAGCAGCTTGGTTATCATCATTATCATCAGCTTTCTGCATTTTGAACTTCATGTTGGGGTTTAGGGAAGCGAGGATTATCGCTTTTTCTTTGATTTTTCTAATAATAAATTTAATTTGTTTAATAAATATGCTGAGAGAAATAAAATAAGAAAAAGAAAATAAATCAACAAATTTCAAAATTTTCTTATTTAATTGAAAAAAATTAAAAATAAAGTTAAATTTT
>JAMLFT010001037.1:0-34007 GCA_026544285.1 Pachyrhizus erosus | reverse complement strand
ACTTTTCTTTCATATCTACGGATTAAGATGATTTATTATATATATATATATATTTTGAAAATAACATTGCAAAAGATAAATTAAGGGAATGCAAGGGTATAATATTTGAATCAAAATGTTCTAGTGGAATTTACATTAATCTGAATAAAAATTAGTGTAATTAACCGTTTTGAATATGAAGCTGCATATATCTAACTACACATATATGTATATTTTGTTACTTACATTATGCGTTCAGGGTTCCAATCAATGGAATAAGTGTGGAAATCCTGTGTTGGATCAAACCAAAGATAGTACTGCATCTCACGACCTCCAACACCATCGGCATATACATTGGTTGAGAGCAAATAAGGATCACCAGACAAGTTGCCCAAGAACTCTATATCTATTTCATCATGGTTTGATCCTTGAGAGCTTAGCTGCCATCAAACACATATCAATAACTTGCCATAATCTATAAATAATTATAAGGGCACTTGTCACAACGTGTGAAATAAAAATAAACAATCATCATTCTGACAATCATATAGCAATAGTTAAGATTAAACTTTTTAATTTTACTTTTTTATTGATCTAAACATCATTGTGTAAATATTATGTTGGACAATTCACGTAATTAATGAGTAAAGAATAGATTATTATCACATGTATAATTGAGTTAAGCATATTTTTAGATTTTATAAATATTAAAAATTTATTTTCAGTCTTTTTATTTTTAATTATTAATTTTTGATTTATTACTTTATAAAATATACTATAAATGAATTCGACTTAAAATGATAAATTAATTCATCACTAATAGAATAAGATAAAAAAAAAAAAGTCAATCTAATCATAATAAAGATTAATCTGTTTAAAATTCATATTAAAATAACTGTATTCATTAATAAAATTTGTAATTCACTTTACTCTTAACATATTTGATTAAATGAGAAAATAAAAATTAATAATTAAAATAAAGAAATTAACACTAATTTTTTAATATTTATAATAATTAAAAATACGTTTAACTCAATATAATTTAATAGTCAATATTAATAATTCTTATTTTTCATATGTATATATATCAAACACGGAAAAAAATCATAACAATGAATTTGGAGCAAGACATACATAAAATGCTGTGACAGTTCCTGCAGAGTTTCCTGGTACAAGCTTGATTTGCATGTCGAATCTTCCAAACAAATACTCATTCTTGGATACAATGCCTGAGCCAGAATATTGGTCCATTGTGAGGGTCATGCTTTGGCCTTCATCTTTTATGTCAACCCTTACATCTCCAAAGAGATTGTCAAAATCTTCGTAGAAATTCCCACCCAATGCAAAAGTGCTTAAGGCCAAGAAGATAGAAAGAAGAAGAAAAAAAGAACTAGAACCTGAAGAACCCATTTTCACTTTTGTGAATGTACGTGTAAGAGCCCTATGTGTATTTAAATTGCAGTTTCATTTCAGAACAGTTAAGGTTGCGTCAATTACAGCAAAATGGAGTTGCTTGATGTGAATGTAGGTGTCAAACACAGGTTGTGATGACTATGCCTTAACCCCAATGTGTTGTCGTAATTGCAGTTACAAACTGCAATTCAAAATATTAAGTAGATAATTCGGTTTTTTAAAGGGAGAAGAGAAAGGCGTAAGATAAGTTGGTTTTGATGATAATAATGTCTTAGCTCTTTCCATGGCCGACTCATCAAATTTAGCGTTGCACAAAAGGTCAAAGCTCAAAATTGGCTCAAAATAGGGTGATTGCTTAAGATAGAAATGGTAAACATGGAGTAATTTGCTTTTGCATGCATGCATTAAGATACTTTTTCAAATATAGTTGAATTATTTAAATTTTTTTTCATACCATTTATATCTTTACATTTTAAACTCAATTGTCTTATAGTTTTGTTTGACTTTTAGATTATTTTTTATTTTTTAAAATATAATTATTTTTTTTATTTTTTTAATATATTTTAAACAAACAATTGACACACAATAACAGTTAACATAAATTTTTAAGTAAATGATCATTTTAATTTCAAAATATGTAAATTAGTGATAAGTTAATTCTTAAAAAATAAAAATTTTGATTTAATTTTTAAATGTGTAAAAATTATGACAGTTACATTTTGCTATCAAGTTTTTTTAAAATGATTTTAATATTAAGTTATAGTATTTAAAGACTAATTTGACATTAAATTATAAAATTTAAAGATTAATTTATTGTTAAATTGTATAATAATTTGTAATTATTGTATTTTTTATTCTTTCTTAGACTAAATCAAAATTTTTATTCCTAAAAACCAAATTATTACCAATTTACATATTCAGATATCAAAATGATAATTTATTTTAATTTTTTATTTATAAACTTATGCATACGGACATTAATTAATCATTCTAATTTATATCATGTTATTATATGTGAAAAATTAAGATATTAACACAATCAAGATAATTTAGAAAGGTATTTACTCTATTTACGCACACGTTAAACATAATGTAGAAATATAATAGTGATATAATAGGATATCTACATACAAGTAGGTCTCATGCAATGTGTCATTTGCCTAATTTTTTCCTTTTTTTTTCAGAAAACAATTTGTGTTATAGTTTTAAAATTTGAATATATATATATACACACACATATATATTTGATGTCCCAGTTAATAATGTAAAACTTTATTTAAATTAAGTAAGTTTGACAATACAAAATAATTGTGTACAAAAGACTATATTTAAACCTTTTTAAACATAAGCATACATTATAATTTTTTTATACAATTATCAAATTTAAAAATAGTTTTTTATTAGATATTATTATAAATATGTTTGAATCAATATTTGGCACTAATTTTTTTATAATAGAATATAATTTTATAAATATTTTAAAATTATTAATTTTAATAAGTATAATTTTAACCATATCTAGTTATAAATATAACCCAGCACACCTAAACTAACCTAGTCACTGGATAAAGATTAAAGAGAATGTTTGTGGTGCAAAGATTTAACGTCAAAATTAACTTGAGCTTGGGGTTCCATGAAATGTGCCCAAAGAGCTAAATATGTAATAAAGTAAGGGTCCACTTTTTGTTCAAAAAAATTAAATAAAATGAAAGAGATCATTCCGATTTACGAGCTTCAATATAGTAGTATTTACTCATCACCAACTAATATAGTTCCACTGTCACAAGACATAACAATTTATCAATGAAGTCTATGTATATATTTTGTCATGTTGATTTTACAAACCCATCTCTCTTATCTAATTTGCTTTCCAATTGATTACCTCAACTCCCGTAACTTCTTACTCAGATATTGATAGAAATTGATTCAAATATATGTGTTTAATAAATAATTTCTTTATTTAATTTATAGTAGTTGTTACTTGCAAGTAATCTTTGAATTTATAACATTATTTTTATTTTTTACAATTAATATTTAATTAAAAATTATTGTGCCCTTTAATATTACATTATTTCTTTTATTGCACTTATTATTTTCTTTTTATTAATTTTTTACTTAAATATTTAATCTTTAAACAGTAAATAGCAAGGGGGTTAAATTTAATTAAAAATATTAAAAGTATAATTACTAAAAAATTCTTTTTTTTCCTACAAAATAAGAATATAACTTTGTTGAGTTTCGTTGGACAGGTATATATATCAATTGACAAGTAATAAAGTTTGAGTATTTAAAACTCAAAAGGGATCGGCATCTTGAACTATTTGAGCAGTATTTACATAATAGTATGTAGATTTGGTGTTTGAATTAATATTAAAAAGATAGGAAAAGAAAATAAAAAAAATTAACCAAAGTTAAGCGAATCTTAAAAGTGCAAACGATTATAAGTAACAGTTCAATTATAGATATTTATTGATATATAGTTCCTGTGATGTGATTACTCAAGTTACCTAATTTCTTTATACTTTTTTTAATTGTCAACCACCTATGCTAAATTTAATACATCTAATGACAAAACGAGTAAATTCAACCTAACTTAATTTAATTTATTTAAATCAGTATAAAATAAATTAAGTTAAATAGATTTCAACCCATTCCAATTCAAAATAAATTGTGGGTTAAGTTGAGTTACCTTGTGTAATTTTTTAAAAAAAGTCATAAAAAAGTGATATACGACACCAAATATATATAAAATATTAAAAAAACATAAATCATTCTAACATAATCATCATAACTATTAATTAATCTTTCAAAGCTTTCAAATATATAAATATCAAATGCTTATTATATTAATGACCTTAAAAGGTCAAAACTAAAGATTGATGCTTTAATTCATTAACACCAGTAAATCTACAACCACAATTAATTTTCAGTGGATTAAAATAAATAAAAAGATTTTTCTTAAAAAAATTTGAAAGATAACCCAATAAATTGACCCAACCCAACATAACTTCAACCTACTCAAATTTAATTAACTAGTTAAATGGATTAATCCAATAAATCCAACCTACTTTTACCTTCCTATGGTCATGTAAATAAAGCTAAAATTCTTTTTCTTAAATTAATATCCTCAATGGTCATGCAAGCAATAATTAGGAAAAACATGAAATTCTAATAGATTTATTAATTCAATAACTGGTGAAGGGATTATGATTGATCCTCTTAAACCCTATGATTTGTTCCATAATTTCATTATTTGATTATGGTATATAAGGTCACAAGTTAAATAGCTAGTTAGGATTATACCAAGACCAGCTTTTTTATTTTAATTTTAATTTTATGAGCATGAGACTGTCTAATTCTCATTACAACTTTCAAAGCAATAGAACAAACTCTCAATAAGAAAAAAGTATTAAAATATTAGAAACAAAGGATTTAAGGTTTAAATTTATTTTTATTATTATAGTGTTGTGAATGTGTAATTTTAGTATTTATGAAAATTTAATTGTATATTTAATTTTCAATATTTATAAAAATTAAATGGTTTTAGTTTATAATTAGTTTGTCATTTAAAATTAAATGATAAATATTCATGTAGTCATAATCGATAATATTATTAACTTATTTATAAAAAACTAATAATATTAAAACTAAAAAATAAATTTTTCTTTATTATATTTTAAAAATGATTCCTTTTAAGTTATTATTTTAATTTTTAAAATATATTAAAGTAAATTTTATTTTTAATTTAATATTACTAATTTTCTATTAATAAAACCGTCACACATGTTATTAATGAATGTTATATAAATATATTTTTATTTAATTTTAAATGAAAAATTAATAATGGACTAAAATGATTTTTTAAAAACATTAAGAATCAAATGTAGAATTAAATTTTTATAAAACCAACATTACATATTTATTATACTATAACGATAGAAAGTAAATTTAAATCATAAATGAATTGAAACATATAATATAAATTCAACATACATTCATTATTTTAAAAAGATAAAAGTTAAAGGGAAAACCCTTTTAATAGGATAGAATTGGTGACGAAGGGGCTTCAAAATTTTGTTTATGACTTTTTGGAGAAGAAAGGGAGGATGGATGTCAAAAACATTTGAAAGTGTTTTAACCTACTCAAATATATTTATAATTATTATTAAGGTTAAGGCCCAATGAGATCTCTTATAATATGCATAGGCATGTTGATATTTAGCATGAGAATGCTTTACTAGAAAAGATAGCTTTTAATGGGCATCATTATACTATGGACATCAAATATCCTATGGACATTATAGGAAGTCTCTATATGTTTATATAATTTATAAACTTAAATGCGTTTTTTTTTTCTAATACAGGATTATGTTCATTTTATGAGTAAGATTTTTTTTTACTATTTAACATAACTGCATGTATATGACACAAACTTAAAACATTATAATTAACATGAAATAGTATTGTGTTAGTTGATTGTTGTTATCGGTAATAGTAAATAAATATAATATTAACATATTTAACACAATAAATTCTTACAATGATGAATGTAATTTGACGCATTAACATTTTCTCATTTTGTTTTTGGTATGAAGATGGTTTTTCCCCTTATAATTAAAGTGTAATTTTAGGTTTCTTCCT
This sequence comes from Pachyrhizus erosus, assembly GCA_026544285.1. NCBI lineage: Eukaryota > Viridiplantae > Streptophyta > Magnoliopsida > Fabales > Fabaceae > Pachyrhizus > Pachyrhizus erosus. The sequence goes on along the minus strand of JAMLFT010001037.1, from coordinate 27,974 downwards.
CCATTAACTTTGCTTATTGTTAGAGTTGGATGTTTTTATTCACGAGAATTCATCCTTGTCTACTATCCTTCAATTATGTCTGCCAAATGAATCATTACAGGTCAGTTAAGAAAAATGTTTCTTGCACGTATATGAAGAATAAATGGAAAACTTCATATTTGTTGAATGGAAGCGTATACACATTATAAAGGCCAATTTCTTAACCTGGAAATTAAAATTCTACGAATATCAAGTAATATTACTTGTGATCTTAAATAAGATCTAAAATTTTAAAATTATTATTTTTTATATAAAATTCAATTTATATTATTTTATGTATTAATTATTTTTAAATTAAAATCTTTCTAATTAAATAAGAGATTGTCTTGATATATATTTGAAAAGAAGAGAAAATTATTAATTATAAAAATAATTTTTAAAAATATAAATTTAAGAAAAATTATTATTATAAATTAAACTAACTATTTTTTAAATTTTGATAAATTAAATAATTGGAATATTGAAAAATATAAATGTAGCACTATTTTAAAAAAATGTTTACATGAACATGGTACACCCAAATGCAATAAGACATCATTAACACTTTTTTCTTTTCTAGAGGATTTGCCTAATTAGTCAAGAAACTAATCTCAGCTATATCATTCCTTACGAGATAATATTTTTTTTTCACACACTTCAACATTGAAAATAATTTCAAGATCACAAGTTTTACAGGTTCAACTCATTAAAAAAGTATCTAACTCAAATAGTATATATAAATTATTATAAACATCTCATTACTTAAGTGTGATTCTTACCAAATAAAAAAAATTTAACCCATATTTACTCTAGACAACACAAATTAGTATTCTTAATACACTATTAATTAGTAATCATAATTAATTTAAATAAATTATTGTGAAAGAGCATTATTAATAATTTATTAATCCATTATACCTATAAATCGAATGCAGTGCTTTATATAACAATTTATTTAATATTATTACAAGCTACAAAAAGGATCCCACAAGCAGTCATGAAAACATCTTCAACAAAACAGTCACAATAACAGTAGGAGTGGCTTCAAATATTTCCTACAAACACTGCTACCATTTTACTTTCTCATAAATACATTCTGCACTCTCATCCATAACCGTGTCATGCCTCTGTGCAACAGCTCATAGTCACACTGTTTTCTGCTGTTTTTTTTCTTCCTAATAAGAAAACAAAAATGAATCTAAAATGAAACGAAATATCTCCTTCTCTAATAAAAGTCTCAGTCAATGCAAGGTTTCTACCCACATTCAATACTCTTGCTACATTTTTGTGCAACCTTACCTACCTTCTGTCAATGTCATTTATTTTGGAATAACTCACTCACTTGTAATTTCAGTGTTTGGGCCCCTCTTTTCTACCTATATGCATATGGCAAATGCTTCATTCTCGTACCAATACTATCTGGCAAACATTTAGATACATGTCAAGTTCTTGGTTAAAAAATTAATAAAAAAACAATATTTTATCATAAATTTCATTAGAAGTATATTAAAAATCATATTTAGATAACATTACTAATGTTTTTAATAAAAAAAATTATTAGTCTTTATCGGTGATGACTTCAAAAATTACTTTTAGAAATAACAAGTATTGTTAATAATATTACTTTAGAAGCAATGTATATATTTAAAAAAAAAATATAATCTTTTGACATAATTTATTATTTTTGGTGGAGTGTAATTTTTTTTATACTTTTTGTAATATCTTTATTTTAAAAATAAATAAAAATCTTTAATATTATTATATAATCCTTTTAAGATTAAAGCCATATTTTTTCCATTCCTCCTGGTCTAGAGTTTTCAATCGTCCAATTATTATGTAATCTTATTAATAAAAAAAAATATTATATCCTAATAAGATTTATCACCTAACAATTTAAATTAATAATAAATTTATTACTTTTTAGAAATATATTTTTCTAAAGATTTTAAATAATTTAGAACCCCAGACAACTTCCTCATTGACTTTTTTGCACTTGTCACTGTCCTGCCTTTGCACGAAATAAAACAGATATAAATTATGGGTAAAAAACACTTTTTCCGGCTGTATAAAACATGATAATTATAAAAAAATATAAATATAATTTTAATTCTGATAATAAATAATAATATAATAATAACGTTGATAGATCAACGATATATTATGTTATTAATGAGTTATAAAATAATTAATGTAATTTTTATATTAAATTATTTTTTAATTCTTTTAATTAATATAATATTATTAAATATTTTAAACGAATGAAAAATTTTAAAAATAATTTTTAAAAAATTATACATAATTTTATGTTAAACTTTATTATGACACGTCAATTTTATTGTTAAGTTATTGTTGAATATTGTTATTAAAAGTTAATAATTAATTTTTTTAAAATTTAATAAAATAAAACTTTAAAAGATGGTATTTTAAAAATCAAAATGATATTTAATCCTTCCACAAATATAAAAAAAAATTATATAAACACTAAAATAGTCCACAAAATAATCATATAAATTTATCATATCGACTAAGAATTTTGTATACTTAATTATACGATGATTAATTTTGTGATTTTTATGTGAAATTTAAGTTTAAGTTAAACAATTTTTATCTAGATATATGTATTAAGAAAGAATTTTATTTTAATTTATACTTGAAAAATGTTAATAAATAAAATAATAAAGAATAAATTATATAAACATATATAAGAGTTTGTAAAATTATATAAATATTTTATTTTTTTAATTATTACAATTTTTTTTTATAAAAGTGTTAGTGTAATGTATAAGAAAGTGTTATTATAATATTTACAAACATGAAATATTAATATAATATATAAAGAACTGTCAACGTATGTTTTTAAAAATTAAAGAAATTAGAATAAAAATAAAAATATTTATATAATTTTATAAAATTTTAAAAATATTTGTATAATTTATTTAATAAAAAATTATTACACAAAACTTATAACTATTTATATTTTATTTTTAAGTTAATTAAATAAATAGTAAAATATATTTTTAGTTGTCAACACGTGTTCCAAAAATAAATCCTAATCTTATTTAAAAATGAAAAAAATGTATGATGAGAATAAAAAACATGATTGTGTTAATTATTATTTATAAAGCTGCAGTTAAAATAGTTAAGACTGTTTGTAATTTAAACATGTGAAGTAATCTCTAGGCTAACTTTTTCAAATAAGAACTTTAAAAATAAAATAGAACTTATTTGGTAATTTTCATTTGATTTAGTTTTAAAGCTCCTTTTAAATGAAAAAGTTGCTTCATAAAATATAGTTAAATTAAGTTAACATAATTACCTCACTAAATAGAATAATATATTAATAAAAATAATAAATATCATATAAAATTAATTTAGTCAACATAAATTTATTTAAATAATAAAAAATAGAAAAACATATTAAAATATATACATTTAAAATTTTTAATTTTTATTATTATTTCAATTACAAAATATTAATTTTGAAAATTATTTATAAATATGTTATTATAAGTAATATTAACTAAATAAATTTAAGTATTCATTAAAAAGGATAAAATATTTAAAAATTTATTTATTATTTTCAACAATATATTTAAAAGAAAAAATGATTTATTTTAAAAAAACTCAATAATTTCAACATATTAAAATTAATTTTTAAAAAATGAAATATTTAACAAATATATTTTTATAGTTAAGAATCTAAAATATTAGTTACAAATTAAAATTTTAAAATTTTCAAATTTAAATTAAAATTAAAGAATAAAAAAAAAATATTTTAAAGTATAAAAAATATATTTAAGTATATTATTGACTCATTTTAGGAATGCTATTTTATTTTATGTAATGAAAGATTTAGAAATTAAAAATAATTAACATTTGCAATTTTCTAAAATAACTAATTTTAAAAAAATTAGGACTTCATAATAAATAAATAAATAAAATTTAAAACAACTAAAATTTGTAAAAAAAATATTTAATGGAAAAGCTGGTGAAGTACTCAATTTGAAAAATCAATGCTTATAAAAAATGAGGTTTCGATGGAATATGAAATATATGATATTTCATGTTGAGTTGGAATTCGAAGAGGCAATTACATGAATAAGCTCCGGATAAGTTGCAAAAAGACACCTTTTATTACCTTAATTAAATTTTTTTAATTTTAAAACGTTAATCTATAAAAATAAGTAGCTTAATATTTTGAGAACTTTTAATAAATAGTATTTGATCTTAAAGAAAAAAAAGAAACTCAAGAAAATCTAGGCCAACTAAACCCACTCTTATAGTAGGTTTCTGCTGAGAATCCCAACATATTATTAGATAGTATTAAGAGTCTTTCATCATTTTTATCACTTTTATCAATAAAATATAACGAATTAAAAATAAAATTTTTTTATTAAAAAATATACTCCTTCAAATTTTATTTATGAGACTTAAATATCTAATTCATCAAAATTAAAAAAAAAATTAATTATAATAATAAATCTATATTTAATTTATAATAATAAATCTATCATAAATTATTATTTTTTAAACTACTATTATCATTATTACTTTTTTTTATTTTTTAATTGTTTGTTAATATAATTATGTTTTGAAAGACAAAGTAAATTTTATTAATAACAGTCTAAGAGTACAAGTTATATCCTGACCAAAACAACAAAATACATAACAAAAAGATTTTCCATTTTAAAAAGATATTTTAGTTTAAAAATAATTAATATAAAAATATTATAAATTTAATTTTATAAAAAAAAATATAATTTTTAATTTAGATATTATAAATAGCAACATATAGAGTAATATTTAATAGTGTTATCATAGTATTTTATTATATATACTCACTTAATTTTAAATTGGTTGATGTTTAAATATTTTTATATAAATTAAAAAATAATTACTTCAAGCTTTGAAATAGCATTTATTAATGGCCAATTTTATTAGAAGATTATTATTCTCTTTCTTAATTAATTTTTATAAATTTATTATAAAATATTAAGGATTTTAATATAATAATAATATTTACTAGGAGACAAATTTTGAATAATTTTTTTTAATATTTCATTAGAATTTGAAAATGTCAATCAATATATATTTTTAATATTAAAACATCAATTAATTAAAAATGGGTGGAGTAATATTTAGTAAAATATATTTTTTTATTGATTTATACGTTAGTGTTCACTAAAATTTTGCTGCATGAGTGGAATACATAACTTCAATATAATTGTTAACCATACTGCAGACAAATAATGTTGGTCACTCCCATTTAATGTAAGACTCAATCTATGGCAGTTGACCTGAACGACACACACAAACAATGGTAGAAATTTAGTGTACGTATTGGCCACCAGTAGCCTACTCTACTGAAAAGCAACCTATGAACTTGCTAGCTGTTTCCAAGCCATGGTAATTAAAGTTTCCCTCTTTTACTTGTCAATTACTACTTTGAAAATTTTAGGAACCAAGGTGGGTTGGAAATTGCTAATTTTGGTAAATCAGATTAATTACTTTCTATCAGGTGCACTCAATCCTCCATGTTCATATACTCCCAAAATATAACATTTTATTTAGTATCACCTTCTGAATGTCTATTTATGAATACCAATACAGCCTGTTAAAATCAACCACAACTATTTCTGAGTGTAACATGTTATGTATATCGGTATTCATTTATACCTAGGGGCATGTCTCTATCTTGCTCTCACAAATGTGGGGGTACTGTGTTGTAGATTTCACTGCCAAGTGATTGATATTATATATTCAAGCAAACTTATCCTAATTATATTGAAGGAGACAAAGGTGTAATGCTAAATAAGGTTTCTACATCCTAAATATAAAAGAAAATGGTGTGTACCTTCAATTAGTACCACATTTGCACACAAGTTGCTTAAGCTTAATTTTAATAAAAAAAAGAAACAGGTTAGGATTCATATTTAGACATGTTCAACTAAAACTCTAGTCATGTGCTCAAGGTTTTTTCAGAAAATTTCAGGCTTTATTACAAGAAGTAGTGAATTAATACCATGAGTAAATGCACCCTGCAAGACATCAACTAACCTCACACTCTTCCCACCTGCTAATATTTACTTCACTTCTGTGAACTATTTTATATTCCACGCTATCTCCCTTCTACAAACCACTTCAAAACCCTCTAGTAACCCTTCTTTCTCTGTTATCTCTCTTGTGTTCTAAGCAGCTAGAAGCAATGGAGAGGAAAAGAAGCCATGCCTCTTTTACCATGTTTGCAATGCTTGTCGGATTGCTCTCTCAGAGCCTTGTCATTCCTGTAATATCCACCACTGTTGAAGATCAGAAGAACTACTACACCCCAGATCCACATGCTGGAAGTCCCCCCACAGGTTTCTCCGATTCTCTGTGTAATCCTCTAACTGAAGTATCTAAATTAGTCCAATGTTCATGCAAAAAGCACAAATAGTATATATTACTAGTAACTTGATGAGTGAAGTAATTTTTTATCACATAATATTATAATTAATTTGTTATTCTTACGTTGCATGAAGTTTGAAATGAACTAACTTAAAAGTTTATAAAAGATGTGATTTTCCCCCTTTGATAAGAAACTATTAGTTATAACTTTTACACCGAGATGTGAATCCTTAAAACACATGTTTAGATGATATGCATTGTCTTCTTCTTCACTCATTGCAGGTTCACACAGCCCTCCATCTCATGGCCATGGAAAATCTCCACCCTCACATGGAAGTTATAGTCCAACTCCATCAACACCCCCAGGTGGAAACTGTGGATCATCACCCCCACATCATGATCCAACACCCTCAACTCCATCAACCCCATCAACACCATCAAACCCTCCCTCAGGTGGATACTATGGAAGTAGCCCCCCAACACCTATCACTGTGAGCCCACCAACCACCCCAGTTGACCCTGGCACCCCCAGTATCCCCTCACCACCACTCATTCCTTCCCCATCTCCCTTCACTGGCACATGCAAGTAAGTTACTTTCACAGTTCAATGTTACCTACTATGTACGCAATATTCAGTAATACAAACATGTTTTTTTTTCCTATATTTTACACTATCCTTAGACCTAAACCCTTACACCTAAACAGAAGAGAAAATTGTGACTTTTAATCACTTATTGACAGAATCACCTTTGCTCATTCTCTCTTTTTCTTCCTTCCTTGTCACTTATCAGTTTGTCACATATGATAAGGGATTAAGGAAAGGTATAGAATAAAAGTGGTATGAAACGAATATTTTTTTTTCTATATAATATATAATAAGCTATTATATATTTTTTTTATTTAAAATTTCTTGCAATACTTTCATAATATATTTTCTCTATTTTATCTCCATTATATATATGTTGATTTTATTTTACACTTCTTTCTTATGTCTCTTCTTGTCACAAAAAAGTATTATGAAAATTATAACTGAAAAATATATATAATTTACTCTATATATTTAGTGCATTGGACTTTTTTATTTTAATATTTATTTTTTCCTTTTTTTATTTCTCACATCATATTCCTTATATATCTATTGTATTTTATTTTTTTTATGATCTCTTGTTATTTTATTCTTTCCTCTGAATATGTATACACTTCAACAAATAAGAAAAAAAAATAATTTTTTGTTGATAATATATTATGTCAAGTCATATAACAGGAAGAATGTTTTTTCTTTAATCTTCAGCTACTGGAGGAATCATCCAGGAATCATATGGGGAATCCTTGGCTGGTGGGGAACCTTAGGAAGTGCATTTGGTGTCACAAGTGTTCCAGGGTTCAGTCCTGGTCTGAGCTTGCCACAAGCACTTTCCAACACAAGAACTGATGGGCTAGGAGCACTCTACAGAGAAGGCACAGCTTCCTTGCTCAATTCCTTGGTGAACAACAAGTTCCCTTACACAACCAACCAAGTCAAGGACAGATTTGTGGCTTCACTCAACACTAACAAGGCAGCAGAAGAACAAGCGCAGCTCTTCAAGATGGCCAACGAAGGAAGAATGAAGCCTAGACTATGAGATAGATTAAGTAGTCTTGGTTTAATTTGGTGTGTTGATTCACCGACTTAAGAGCATTTATATTTAAGGTTTCTGTTAGTTTGTGTCATTTAAGGCTCTTACATGTGTTAATTAATATGTCTTGAGATGGATATCATGTTTTTCGCAATTTAATGCAAGATCTATGGTTTTGGTTTGAATAAAGTTTATTCATTGTTGCAATTGATGGTTCTAGGCCTTCATTAAGTTCGAATATTACAAAGGTCCATTTATTTAAATTTAAAATAAAAAGTAACGATAAGATAACCTATTTTTTGAGTGTTTTCTAGATGTTATATAGTATTTCAAATTTATATAAAAAACTTTATAGTTTTTCCTTTTACAATATATAATTATTATTAAAAAAATTAAACAAATGTTTTAATTAAAAAATTAAGGGTATCATTTTTCTTTATAAAAAAAACTCAAATAAAGGACCCTATCTCTCCGCATTAAAAGATAGATTAATATATATATATATATTCATGTATGCCAAATACTTTCTATCAACATCAATTTTTTTTTATTATAGTGTATCAATTATTATATCTACATTTTTTTTTAAAAAAAAACTATTCATATCTACATTTCTTTCACTTTCTTCATGGGTATAATATAAATGTTGGGTGCACATACATGATTAATTATTCTTTCCCAATTAGAGTAATACTGAAGTAGCTATAGACTAGAAGTGTCATTGGGCTTTACTACATCAACTCCATTCAAATGATAACAATAATTAGTGATCTAGCAGACGACCAAGGTCCCAACCTTTTAAATGTTTAAAGTTGTCCATATACATGTGTGAAGACAAACCAACATGAAAAGAAGATGCTCATAGAGGGATACCCTTAATTTGAAAAGGAGTAAGTGAATAGCTATGGAGGACCAGTTAGTGCCTACTTAATTATATATTCCCAAAATAAAGGGTATAAGGCTGCCGTTTGGATCGGAACATGTATAACGGTGGCTAAAGATGTTTACCCTGTAAACAATTTAAGCAAATGCTAATGATAAGAAATTTAAAATACAATTTTTTTATTAAACTGTGTTTTTAGATTTGTTTAGATAAAAGTTAAAAAAAATATTTTTAACAGTTTTTTTTATTGAAGATATAATTTGTTTTCGTAGAGAAAATTTCAAAAATTCTTTAAAATATTTATAACTTTGTAGAGAACGATATTTTGTGTGATTTTTAATGTTAATTCTAATAAAAATTAATTTTATTTAAAAAAATTTAACTAGTATCTTAAGGATATACCAATTAGCATTCAAGATCGACTTAAATGTTTTACCTTGTGCCAGCTTATAAGACCTTTAAGTTATATATAAGTGGAGGTAGGAAAGGGTGTGGTGAGGCCTAGCTGTAGTAATGGAAGTGTGGGGTTGGAAGCCTAGCTGTTAAAGAGGAGCAGTAAGGTTTTCATGCATGGCTGGAATCATTGAATTTTGGAGAATTGCAATTCTTATTAATTGTCTAGCTGAGTTTGAAGGGTCACCATGGCATCATCCTCTACTTTAAAAGGGGATTTGGGAGACATGGAGTACGAGCAATGAAATCATCAATATGTTACAATGTCAGTGCAAGGAACGAGAAAAACATGTTACTCTGCTTATTTTATATAACCTATAAGATTTTAGCTCAAATATAATTAATATTTTAAATTTTATAAAAAATATTATATAATTTTTAATATATTATTTATTTCTTTAATTAATTAATTTTTTTATTTACTATTCATAACTACTAAGGATATTTTATGAAAAAATATTTAATTTTTTATTAATTTTATAAATGACATTAGTCTGAAATAATTTTTTTTTTCTAAAACATCATCTAAAATAAACAAAGGAGGTATTATATAAAGTAAAATCACCAAAGTTGACCTGGTGTTTGGAAGGTTTTGGTAGTATGCATTAGAACTTAGGTTTAATTTTTATTATCATTATTGTACACAAAAAATATTATATATAATATATTACATCATTACTTTTTAAAAATTTATTAATTTTTTACATTTTTTTTTATTTTTATACTAATTCTCCTTAATTATTTAAATAATATTACATTGTGTATCTCTAAAAAAAAGGTTGTTGTAAATGACAAAGATAAAAAATTATGTATAATCTCAAGAAACTTCAAGGAAATAAAGGTTGAAAATTTAATTATTTTTATTCTAAAATAATTCATGTTTAAGGTTTGCATACGAATTAAGAAAACAAGTATTCTAAGATAAATATTAAATATTGGGCAATTTTATCAAAATATTTTATTTTTATAATTTTAATATATATATATATATATATATATATATATATATATATATATATATATATTATGTATTTTAAGATAATAATATTTATTAGAAGATAAAACTTAAAAAAATATTTTAATATCAGTCAATATGAATTTTCTTTTTTAAAACAAATGTTAACCACATGATTTTTAAATGTGCTCCCACATGATTTTCAATAAAGACTTTCCCTTTTTAATTCCTTAACTAGTATCCTTAGAACACTAGTTAATAAGACTTTTTTTTAATGCTAAAACATTAATCAATTTGAAATAGAAGAAGTATAAAATTGTGATAAATTATTTTATGTCCATATAAAGATAATTTATTACATGATCCAATATCTCCAGTATAATATATTATTAATTCTTTTTATAAATTAAAAAATATAATTAATTATCATGTAAAATTTAATTAAAATCATGTAATCTTAGACAATGTAAAATTTTTTCCCATACAAGCTACAAAAATACACCTTATTCTTATTCCATTTTATATGACTTTTAAAATTGTAACACAAGTATTAAGAAGTGTAATTAATATCGTGAGTTTCAAAAAAATGTTATGTAACTTCTTAATATACCTTTTATCTCTCTAATTAATTATTTTTTTCTCATTTACAACCAAGTAACAACTACTACCACTAAGTATTTCATAAAAAAAAAATTAATATTTCATTAGTTTTGTAAATCAATAACTAATTTGAAACAATTTTTTTTTTACTAAAAAGTCATATAAAATGGAACATAAAGAATAGTTAAATAAACTAAAAGCTAATGGTTACTTAATCTAGATCGTACTTCCTTATGGATGCATAAATAATTTAGAGAAAACAAAATACAATTAAAATTCTACAATTCATGAAACCCAATTTTAGATGAAGTTTTTTTAGCTATGATGGTTTGTGGGTTTTCCTTCTATGCTTATGAGAGCCCATTACTTCAATGTGTTGGAGCAAGTCATAAGACTTGATTGGGTTGGGTCATAAATTTCTCTAAATTTAAACTAATATGAGTCATTTATACTCTTATTTATTTTATAATATAGTTAAAGTATTAGGTATTATTTATGTTATATCTTTAATTGTTTATTATATAGTGAGAAAATAAAATAAAATATAAAGAACGAAGAATCTAATTACTATGAAAGATAACAGATGTATTAAAAATTGAATAATAATTGTTTTAAAATCTTAAATATTAACTACATTTATTAATTCAAGGTTAATATGTTAAATGTCAAATAAAATAGGATGAAAAAAGTAGCATTTATTTCAAGTTGTGTAAATAAAGTATTTAAATATCAATTTGATCCTTGAAAAATAGTACATTTTTTATTTTTATTTTGATCCTTTAATTTTAATTTTATTTTTATGTTTTAGTCTCAACTATTAAATAATCATTTAATTTTATTCCCTAATGTTCTTTAAATAATGTCATAACATTGATTTTGATAGTCTAATGACTTATTACATTTTTTAAAAAAAAATCTCAATCAATTTATCTTTTTTTATAGAATCAATTTACCTTCATGACAAATATTTGTCTAACATTTACTTTAGAAGTAGAAAATGTTTTATTTAAAATTTAAAACCAACTGTTTTAAATTTTTATTTTTATGGTTAATTACCTCACAATTTATTTTTGTAATTATGTTGGTATAAAGTAGAAAATAGAACAAAATATGTGTAATATTATTTTTTTTCTTCACATTAAAGAAAGTGGGACTTTATGAATGAAAGAGACCACAATTTATAAAACTCTAACCCTTAAGAATCTTAATATCTATTCCCAAAACACTTACTCTCATTTCTTTTTTCCTTAAGACTCTCTCTTAGTTCTCAAGGATGAGAGGATTGAAACTCCTCATTGTAGAGCAAGTTTTCTTGGATAAATTTGTTAGTGTGGTAGTAAGTTCCTCACTTCTCTATTTCATCTCTTGTTTGATCCTTCTCTCTTTCTTAAGACAACCCATAGTGGGTTCTATAGAGAACATTTGAGTTGTGATTGGTTGAGTGTGGTTGGATTCTTGTTCTAATAGTGTGGATTATTGGTTGAGTAGAGTAAAGATATTTTCTTTGGCAAAAAACTTTGTCATTTTCCTTTTTTATTCTAAAAGCTAGAACCTTAAAGTTGAATAGGTAAAGGAAGTTTAACTTTGCTTTTGAATTCTATGATTGTTAGAAATGTGTTGTAGATGACTCGTGAATTGTGAAAAATGTTTTTTTTTTCACAATTGAAGTTTTGGGGTGTTTTAGAGATGGTTTGGAAACCAAAAATGGCCTTAGAATAACTTGTTTATGCTAAACTTGAAATTCTAAAAAATTGCATTTTAGCTTAAGTGAGAATGCTTTCTAGCTTAGGCGAGTTGCTAACTTAAGCGAGACTAGACTCTAGCTTTAGTGAGAATGGATTCTAGCTTAAGTGAATGAAGTACTAGAGGATGAGTGTAGGCCCTTACTCAAGCAAGAAAGATTCTTAACTTAAGTGAAAAGTAGCATGGATATTGAATAAACCTATATAATCAGCCTTCGCTTAAGTGAGTGGAAACACCAACTTAATTGAGTAGAGCTCTAAAAGGGTAGATGACATTTTTAGGTAGCTCTTCTTAAGGGAGTAGAATTACAAAAAAGACTTGTATAATTTCTTGCTTAAGTGAGAAACCCTTCTAGCTTAAGCGAGATATTCACTTAAGTGAGAAAGACTCGTAACATAAGTGAAATTGGGCCTGATACACCTCCCTATTTCAAATTGCAATGGATTATTAAAGTTGGAAAATATATTTACCTACTAAAAAAGGGGATTTCTACACTAAATTTTATAAAGGAATTTTATCCTAATATTGAATATCTAAACATAAACTTGAGGAATTTCATTGCGGTAAAGGTAGAAGTTCCATAACAAGGATTTATCCTTTTTGTTTAGGAGACTATTAGATGGGTCCCTAAACTTAGTGAAAATGAGTAAGGTGAACTCAAATTGTTGAACTCAATGAATGTTTGTACAACTAAATTGTATTGATTTATAATGTGAAATTGTGTATGTATTCACACATAATGAATAATTAATGATGTATATGAGTAGGCAACATGTAAGTTGAAATTGTGTGGTTAGGTATGGAATCTCAATCTATTGGAAAAATTTTATGGATGTTGTTGTTGATGGGCCTAAGGGATAATTTGAATGAGCAAATCTCACTAGAGATCAAGGTTGATGTACGCCTTACGGTGGTAATCCAACATCTATGACCATTTTATCTTGACAAAACCATTCATTTTCCATAAGATTGGTCAAAGGGCTCCCTAAATGATAGCTGTGAAAATTATATTAAGGGGTGAAGCTTGTGATTATGGCTCAACACTGAAAATTTTAATGAAGTTAAGTTTGCATGACCATTATCATTAATGCATGATTGTACTCTAATGTTAAAATATGATTATGTTATCCTTTAATTGAATTATGATATGAATTTTTGAATTTCAATGGTTGTGCATATGATATTTTCTTAAGTACATTGGATGTTGTTACTAGGTTTTTCAATGCAATGTTTTAAAGATGAAAAATTTTAGATAATTATTATCAATTGAGTTTTAAATTGTATTTACATATATTTATATTTGGTAACCCTATCCTTACATTGTAGCATATATGGTTGTGACTATGATAATCTAAATCGACGTAATCATGGGAGTAAATGGTTAGGTAAAGTGAATCTTTTTCTTGGAAGCACTGTATAGGTATATAAAGGTATGAAGATGTGATCTTTATTTTCCTTTCTTTTGATACGTATCATGTTAGTATTGACCAACTCAAGCATTTAGGTTATCTACCTTTATAAGAGTTGTGTATATATGTACACATGTATGTATAATTGTATGTAAGTGTTAAGTCTCTAAGGTTGTCTCTAAGATTGTTGTTGCTAATAGCCAAAACTTTGTTGTTGTTGTTGTTGTAGTAATAAAAGTAAAAGAATGACTTACTATTTTCACAAATACATTAAATCATTAAAACAAACCATCTAATATGATAAGAAAAACTTATAATAACATCAAAAAGTTCAAGAGGTATTAACATTGATGAATTGGTGAGGACTTGAACAAGTAGCATGTCATTGTCTCGATATTGGGATCCTTTGTCTTTAACTAACTTCTTAACTCTTGAACTTCATTTTTAAGTTATTAAAAAATATTTTGTACTTCTATGCTAATTGAAGTAGAAGTGTTGTTGAAGCATGGGTTAAACGAACCAAATACTTGGGATGGACACACTCCATCTCCTACACCTCTTACTCAACCTAGATGTTCTTCCAAATACTTGACCAAGGGAGTCATTAGGTGAGATTTCCACAAGAACAATTCCTTGATTCTCAATCTCAGTAATTTTCTCCTGCATGATTTAAGTTATATGATATTAATAGAAAATTTAACAAACTAAATATTACAAAATACAAAAAAAAGCGATAATCACTTACACAAACAATTTGAGCCTCTTCATTTATATATGTCTCATTAGCTTTCTAATGAGTTTGGATAAACAAAGTACATCGACTCACTTCTTATCCAGTTTTATTAACCTATTGATGATCACATCTTCAATTATTAAGTATAGATAATTTAGATAAAAAAATCACTGAAGTTAACATGTTTCTAAATACTTACAATCTCTATCCTTTTTCTTTTAAGTTTTTTAGATCCACCAGTATGATTCATTTTGAGCTTAGATCTATTTTCAACATTTCTTTTGCACATTTTTTGCAAACATACACAAAAGAACATGAAATCTATGATGGTAGCTAACAAACTTAAATATTGAATAAGAAAATGCTTTAGTATCCTCATTCATTCTATAGTGAACAAATGTTGCATACTCATTTTTTGTAATTGAAGTTGGATGGTCTTTGATATTGTCATCACAAGACTTATATTTATCAAAGTGAGTATTAAACAATTTTATCATGTTATTCCTTCATTTCTTCCCTATATCTTTCATTATATGTACTGTTGTCACATTTTCATATATAGGATCCCACCAAAATTTAGCTTAATCACTTATTGGTGCTAGTGATAACAATACATTGTAATAAATATATAGTATTATAGACAAGTAGCAATAAAGGAGTCATTCCTTCCCTTAATGATATCGTTCAAAGATTTATCCTTGTAGCTATTAAGCAACAAATGTCAATTCTCAAAACAAATGAGAAACAAGTTGTTATCTTGTGCCAATCGCCCCAAAAATCTTCATAGGAGCCCATATGCATATGTATAACTTGGTTGATCTCTCCCTTAAAAGGTATCACAATCATACCTCCAAGTGGAAGGTTGTAAATTTTTTTAATTGTCATTAGGCATTCTTTTATCTCTCCTCCATTCTCTATAAGAGAAAATGTTAACAATTTGCATGATCAAATATTTTAGTCAAATGCACAAAGATTTATTACTTGACTTACTTTTTACTTGAACCATTTAATAATGTTTTTTTTCCTGTTAGTATGTGGACGATTAGCACCAATTGAATGTTGAGATAGGATTTCCTCATGTAGAGAAGGCTCACCATTGGTTGAATCATGAGAAGTTGCTTTTGGTTCCATACAAGATGAACTTTGGCATGATATATTTTGTAAAAAAATAGTTTATAAAAATTTTATAAACATGGATAAGAAAAACAAACATTAATGATCATTCATCCACAAAAAGATCCAATATGGATAATTTAAGTTTAAACAAATATTAAACAAAGAAGAAATAACATGGAAAGAAGATCATTTTTATTAGTCAAATTCTACATGTACATTAGGTCTAAACAATTGAGTTTCAAATATGTCACCTAAAACAAATGAGGTTGATTGTTGTCAATGAGACTCGCTTTCATAAGTTGTCATTGTAGCATCCTTACTCATGTCAAACAAGTCTCTTGGTTTTAGATGAATTGGGGTACATCGTGTTTCTTGTCATCCACATAATACACCAATTAAGCTTGATAATCTTGAACGTATGGTTCATTTTTTTCCCATGCATCCATATGAATCAAATGAGAAAAATTAATTAACATGAACCCTAATGCATGATTTCTATTGTATCTAGGATTTATAGTGTTAGCCCATTGACATTCAAACAAAGTCATCGTAAATCGACCATAGTAGTTTAATTCAATAATGTCAATCAACTTCCCATAATATGATACTAAACCTTCTATTAGTCTATTGTCACTTGTACTTGAATAACTTTTAGTTCTAAAGTTACAAAACACACCATTATTTTGAGTTTTCATTCCTTGCTCATGTTGTAAGATTCAAAATTTATACCCATTAACATTATATGTAATAAACCTTCTAGCTTGTTGAAGCGGACCATATGTAAGGGCACAAATATCTTGAGATTGTGCTTCAATATTATCATTCATGATCTATTTAAAAAAATATATAAATTTAACAATAATTCATAGTAACACTTTGAAAGTAAAAGATATTTCTTCTCCCCACTCGAGATTAAAACCATTCCACAATGTCTCGACGAATTTCTTTCTCTATCACACTTGACAACCTTGTTTGATTCCTTAATCTCATGTTTGTAATAATTTTAAATTCCCTATATATATGATGATGTTAGTAAGAGTTTAGATTATAGAATAAGTTATGCAAGTAAGGCTTATTCAATGTAGTGTTGTACTTCTTTACAATTAACCAACATGTCTTAATGTGCTTTGAGCAATTCTATAGGCGTCCAAGTAAAATAGTATGAACTTCCAATAGGTTTGTCAATATTGGAGAATAAAGATAATGAAGCAAGTATCCTCAATTGAATCTTGTCTCAATTTCATTACACAAATATCTTAAGCAAAAAGTTAGCATCCCTTCAAAAAGCCAACCTTCAGCAATCAAGCCTTCAGGTTGTGCTTTATTACACACACAAGATTTAACTTTCCCAAAAACCTATGATTGGGTATGGGGTTGGACTTCAAAGTGCAAATATGGAATCTCAAAGCACAAATCTCGTACCTCAAAGCAGATATTTGGGACCATCAATCTGATCATATTTTTAGAGGTGTTATTTGTTAGGGGCAACGAGGACCATGATGAAGGTGGTGGTAAGAGTGGTCTTACCATAATCCATATGGTCGATGGTGTAACGCAAACAATGAAAGGGTGGCAACAATGGTCGAAAAGGTGCGACAATGAGGGTAAAGGGGTGGAGGAAGGAAAAAGAAAGAGGGTTTAATTTGGTGGTGCAGCATAAGGTTATCAAATTAAGGTTAGAGGAAATACAATGGTTGAAGAAACAAAAATCGTAAAAGGATGAAGATATTTTTCAACATAAAATTAGAACAGTTATTTATCATTGTTATATTAAGGAGGGTCAAAATAATACAAAAGTAAGAAGGAATATTAAGTGTAATAAATGCAAAATACATAAGAGACTAGCGTAATTTATTTTTTAAAAAAATGTCAACGTAAAAAAAATCACAATATTATTACATTCTAATTAAAACTTTTATCTTTTTCAATTTTTTAAACTAATTAAAATCTTTATAATATAGGAATAAATTAATGAAAATAGTTTTTTCTTAAATAACTTTTAAATTTATATTTTTTATATATCTAAAAATACTGCAATGTTAATGTTTGTTTAAACTTATTTAAAAAAACATAAAAAAAGCAAACAAACATTAACATACTAGTATTTTTAAATATAAATATATTCATCAATACCATTGAACATCGTTTTGTTACTTTTCTTTTTAGCATCTCTAATTAACAATCAACTCTGTTCTGATTTGACTTTTATAATTTGGATTTTTGGTTGGAATAATTGAAAGATTTAGCACAATGGCTAAAATTTCAAAACTGTAAATGTTTCTTTTTCAAAGTTGAAAGCAATGGGATGCAACACTGACATTTCTTCATCTATTCTAATTTAGAATTTTGGAGTTATTCTATTAAAGATGTATGTAGCTTTTAATTTTTTACTTTGTTTAATTTTTAACTAAGCGAATACAAGTTTTATTCTGTTTTATACAAATATGTTTTAAAAGTAATGTGATAATTTATTTTTAGAAAGTAACTTCAAATTTCAAATGCTAGACAAACACAATCCAGTCGTGCAAATCTTTTGGATCCCAATAGTTTCAGTTGGATACTGGTCCTCTCATAACTTAAGGTCCCTTGTTAGAAGATTAAAGTATATGAAACCGAGGAGCCTTGAGCATTAAAAAAAACATTGCATGGCCATGAGTTATTAAATTGATTGATCAGTTTAACTCTTCATCTGATGAATCATTAGATTCACAAAAGATTAGTTCACCGACGAATACAAGGCACTGTCTTCTCCAGGTCATTTCTTGTTTGCAGGTTCAACAAAAAGCAGCCTTCCATTAACAATCTGCACAATGCAGGAAATGAGAATAATGTATTGAAATTAAATAAAAAATCAATTTATAGAAAATACAGGTGATGTGTAAACTTTTTGTTAGATCCATGTGCAACAATGGATGCATTTTATTAATATTTTAGTGGGTGCAGCGATAGCGAGAGAGATGCATGTCAAAGATGCATATCAAAGATATAGCAAGACTACTGATTCTGTTTACGAGCAAGATGTGTGCATGCCTAAGAATTTCCATGTAGCATCCAGGCTGCATATAAAAAATGATACAATCTTGATGCGCGTATGTGCAAACATGATCATTAATTATCAAACTACAGTAAGCCATGCCATGTATGCGATGAACATTTGGCTATATAATTACTTTCCAAACGAATTAGGGAATAATTTGACATGCACAGCACATTCCCAACATGGGGACAAGACGAGAGACACAACATAGTTTACCTGTTACATAGCACATGTGAATTCACAATAGCAGAGGATTACAAGTCAGGATTTTGACTATGATGATACACAATTAAATATCAGTATGGAAAAAGATTGGTAGCCACTAAATACTGCTTAACATTTTAGAGAGGAAAAGATGGAGAAGTGTCAATAAGATACGTGATATGATGTGATAAGAAAATAAAGATAAAGAAAAATAATAGATGTTAACAGGTATTTTAATCTTATCAGTGCAAGGTAAGAGCAGTATAAGTACATGATTAACACAAACTTATGGTGTTTCATGAGTAACTCGCAACGAGCATTATAATTATTAATTATGGCGCTTTCTCTCAAAATAAAATAAAATAAAACAACGGTCAGAATGTTTATCAGAAAAAAGATTGATATGCACTGAATATACTCCACATTTAGATTATAATTTTCTGCATGGGTACACATGCCTAAACCCAAAAAATTTAGCACGACTTGAAATACATTATATTTACTCTCTGAAAGGAAGATATACTTACATTCATTTTCCATCTTTATGGCCTCACTCTACCATTTGAGGTAGTTTATTAAGTTGAAGACAATATTATGTTTTCCACATGTTTCAAGCAGCAGCTTTCAAAGTAGTCAAATTTCCATCGAAACAAGGATACTTAATGGAAGTCCTAACATGCAACAAATGTAGTTTGCGAAAGAAAACAAGTAGCTAGAGTAAATACTTTTTTTAAAAAAGAAATCATCAAGTCTACCGTAATCACAAATGCAGCCAAAAGGCATTCACTACAACTTTATGTGGTAGTACAATAATGTTTTCATGGACCAACAAAAACAACCAACTGCACCTTGTTCATGTCACACTCAGGCTAGAGATCCAAACAGGGAAAGCTAAACTATAAACCGAACCGAGGGTTTAAACCCATATGAATAGTATATCTTTATAAAGGAGTTGTCTAATTTACCCAAATAAAAATGGGGTTAAACAACCCTATCTCAGCAGATTGGTGCAATACCTGCAACCAATCATGTTAAAGTATATAAGAAAATTGCACCAATCAACTGTGATGGGTTATTTAACTCTACTTTTACTTAGGGTAAGTTAGACAACCCCTTTATAAATTCCAATCGTCAATCAATCAGGAATTTCAACAAACACCTTAACTGCATAGTTACTTACAACAGCAATGCAGTTAATCTAAACATGGCAATAACAAAATGGTGCCTAGTATGGAGTTATTTAGTGAAGGAAACAACCTATTAAAGTGGATAAGGAAAAGGCAAAATTACCCTTCCATTCATGGCTTTCATAGCCTTTTCCGCTTCCATTTCAGACAGGTAGGAAACAAACCCGAACCCTTTGGGTCTTTTAGTTTTAGAATCCACCACTAGATCAGCTGAATTGAACAAGTGTGTCAGCAAAAGGGGGAAAAGGGACAAGATTTGAGAAGAGACAAAAGGCACAGCAGAACCACACCTTGGGTAACTACTCCGAATGGAGAGAACAACTTGTGTAGCTGCTCCTTTGTAGTGTAAAAGGATAATCCTGAAAAATCAAACAAAGCAATGTTAAGGGGTTAGGCTTGAATTTGGTTAAAGAGAGAGAGGAGAGAAGAACCCTAACTGCTGACGAAGAGCTTTGTTCCGATTCTCTGTGACATCTACACTTTCTGATTGATACTACTTCTTCGTATCGCAACGATTCTTCAAATAATTAATTTTATTTTATAAATTATTATTAGCATGATAAAATTATTAAAATATTTAATATTTAATCATAATTAATTTTATTTTATAAATAATTAATATTGATCATGATAGTAATTTTATAAAATTATATTTATTTATTATTAGTTATTTACAGGATAAAATTGATTATATTTATATACATAATTAATCATTAGTTCAACTAATGTAAAATAAAATAATACAATAAGATAATTTTTTTTTCCTCAAATTTGGTTCATCAGGCTTAAATAATCTGTCGTGAAATAACTAATTTAGTTAATTGAATAGAATGTGTAAGTTATTATAAATATTTTAATATTTATTTTTAATTTTTATATATAAAAAAAAAATCATCTGCTGTCTCAGAAAAAAAAAAAACTATCAATCGCATTATTTTTCTTTTCTAGCTAGAGTTATAATGATGAATTAAGGATTCAAATTTTGATAAAGATAAAATGTTGTTGGAGAAGCATTATTTTAATCCCAAAAAACTAGAGATAAATGATTTAAGTTCATGAAAGAAAAGATTAGTTCTTTAGATTTTTTTAATATTTAATTGTCACATTAATTCCATTTGACATAAGCATAAGAAAGAAAGAGTTATAATTTATGTAAACACATCATCTTTGAGGAAAATATACACCCTAGAATATATTCAATATTATAGAATTATACACCCGTTTTATGTCGTATCTGTTATAGAATTAAAGCTTATGCAGAAATACAAATCCGAGCAGAAAATAGGTGTATGAATATAATTATCCAATATAAAAATTGTCCATGTCAGGAAAAAATGACTTAACTGGTATCAGTTAAAATCCACAAAAGCACAATCGCTTTTTTTTTTTAGTAGTGGTTCATGCATACTAAGGCTTCTTCAGTTTGGCACGTGTTAACTTATTAAAACTTATGATCCTCGTGCCACGCTACGTTGATTGTGGGTTGTTAATAAAAAAAAAAAGGATATGACGAATAAAAAACGTAACTCGTGCTCCATGAGTGATGAAACCGAGAGAGAGATATTAAACAATTATTATTAAAAACTATAAATAGATGGTGTAAGTTCTAACAACTTAATTTTGTCCAGAACTCATTTTTTAACGCTTTAAGTTTTTCATCGTTTCCTGTAAGTTATTATTTCCCACTTTTCAATTCTTTGCTGTTAATATATTGTTGAGTTTCTGTGATTGACGAATTTGTTTGTGTTTATGCCTTTGTTTCGTTTGTTAGTTTGTTAATATATTAATTAATTAATTAATAGTTTAGTTATATTTTTTAGTTCTGGTTGTTTGGTTCTCTGTGGTTTTGAGTGTTTAAAGTGGGGAACGCTTTAAGTTGTCTCTACAAAATACTACTCCTTTCTTCCATTCATAAATGATATGATAATTAAGAAATTCATTAAGAACATTATTTGGATAAATAAATTAAGAGATGATTAAGTTGACATTCCTTCATTTTTAACTATATTTACATCCTTCTCATTTGAATAATTACACCAACCTTTTTCCCCTTATATATTATACTAGTATACTTTTGCATGCATATCAATACCCATCATTTATAAAAATTACACACTACTCTCCCAAAAATGTAAAGAAAGAGTTGTAAGAGAGGTAAGCGTAATTTTTCAATCATGAATGATGCGAGTTTACCTATTTGAGTCAAATAAGAATTTTCATGTAATGAGTCAAGTATAATTTTGGACTAGTAAATTATTGTTCCAACTTTTTATATGCGTAATGGATTATTCTAACTAGCTAGCTTGTTGGCCGATAACTGTTTTTTTTACTTATCTATATTATCAAAGTCCAAATATATCTGTTTTAAATAATTTATTTAATTTGTACAAAATTATTTTAACTTACATAAAGAATTTTAGAATTGTTTTCTGTTTAATAGAGAGACCTTTATTACTTATAATAGTTTCTGGTAGAAAATATCTATGTTTTCTATCAAAAATAATATTTATTTAATAATAACATTTTAAAAAATACTTATTAATTATAATGATATCTAACTTGCGATCCAACGGCAAAATGGGACCGAATCGAAACCATTTTTCGCATCACTTTTGTGGCCATACTATCTCTCTTACGTTGTTGGGTTATCCTTGTTAGATTTGACCCTCCAATTTTGAAATAGAAATTTTATTATTTTTTGATTTAAATGTTTCATATATTTAACTTTATTATTATAGATTTAATTAAAATGTGTTGATAGTGTAAAAATATTTTATATCATTATTTAATTATAAAAATTGTCATGCATTATAAGATTACTGACTTATGTTAATTGTATATATATATAAAGACACGTAGAAGTATCACAATAACGCAGAAATTGGCATTTCAAAGATTATCTAATTATTGATTTATGTAATAATTATTTTAAAAGTGATTTCTAATTCGTTATATCAAAATTAAACTCTGTTAGTTTGATGTTAATTGTTCTATTACATATATTTAGCCTCAGGTTAGGGGGCAGGATGTTGTTCTAAAAATATTCTTAGGAATTCTAATGTGACATGATTCAAGAGTTTGTGCAAAACTTGTGATATATATATCTTACTAGAATTTGCATTGCTTTGCACAAAAGTTATGAAGATATGGCCAACACCTACAAGCCAAAGAACATTCTCATCACTGGAGCAGCAGGCTTCATTGCATCCCATGTATGCAACAGGATAGTGCGAAACTACCCTGACTACAAAATTGTAGTCCTTGACAAGCTTGATTACCGTTCAAATTTGAAGAACCTCATTCCTTCACGTTCATCTCCAAATTTCAAGTTCATCAAGGGAGACATTGGTAGTGCTGACTTGGTAAACTACATTCTACTCACTGAGTCTATTGACACCATTATGCACTTTGCAGCACAAACCCATGTTGACAACTACTTTGGCAACAGCTTTAAGTTCACCAAGAACAACATTTATGGTACACATGTGCTCCTAGAGGCTTGCAAGGTATCTGGTGGCCAAGTGAAGAGATTCATTCATGTTAGCACAGATGAGGTTTATGGGGAGACAGATGAGGATGCAGTCGTGGGAAACCATGAGGCTTCTCAGCTTTTGCCTACTAATCCTTATTCTGCCACAAAAGCTGGTGCTGAAATGCTTGTCATGGCATATGGTAGGTCATATGGTTTGCCTGTTATAACCACTAGAGGTAACAGTATGTATGGGCCTAATCAGTTTCCTGAGAAGTTGATTCCCAAGTTCTTGCTCTTGGCTATGAAAGGAAGGACTCTTCCAATTCATGGGGATGGATCTAATGTAAGGAGTTATCTCTATTGTGAAGATGTTGCTGAGGCTTTTGTGATCATTCTCCATAGGGGTGAGGTAGGGCATGTTTATAACATAGGGACAAAGAAAGAGAGGAGGGTGATTGATGTGGCAAGGGACATATGCAGGCTTTACAATTTGGATCCTGACACACATGTCAAGTTTGTGGAGAATAGGCCTTTCAATGAACAAAGGTACTTCTTGGATGATGAGAAGTTGAAGAATTTGGGGTGGTCTGAGGGCACTACTTGGGAAGAGGGTCTAAGGAAGACCATGGATTGGTATGTTAAGAATCCTGGTTGGTGGGGTGATGTTTCTGGTGCTTTGCTTCCTCATCCAAGAAAGCTCACTATGCCAGGAGTTGAGAAGTACTATGATCGCACAGATATAACTAAAACAGCTTCCAATGGTTAAGTAAACCATTCAAAACAGAACAGAATGGTGCTTCCAGATACAAGGAACAATGTGTCACCACAGAAGCCATCTTTGAAGTTCTTGATATATGGTGGTGCAGGGTGGATTGGGGGGCTTATAGGAGACATTTGTGAGAAGCAAGGGATACCTTCTGAATATGGCACAGCACGCTTAGATGATAGATCTCAAATCTTGGTTGACATTAGAACCATTAAGCCAACTCATGTTTTCAATGCTTCTGGTGTGACTGGAGAATTAAATGTGAAATGGTTTGAAGCTCATAAACCAGAAACCATACGTGCTGTCGTTGTTAGTGTGTTAACATTGGCAGATGTTTGCAGAGAGCATGGTCTACCCATGATGAATTATGCCTTTGGTGGTAACTTCGAAGACAGAACAAATTCCATTGATTCTTTCTATTTTAGAACACAAGCCAAGGTGTGTTCATATAAACTTTTATTTTGCTATTTTTGTTGCACAATTTTTTCATGAATTAAATATTTATGCACCATTGATGTAAAATTTTATTTTTGTTAATTAATCAGAAATTACGATAGATATAAATTTTAAAATAATTATTATGTAAATTAATGACAAATTGTGATTAGATAATAGTGTGACATGTCTCTACATTTTCAATGTATATACTATTTAATTTTTTTTTTCACGGCCATTGACGTTGTTTTTATCACAATCTATGGCGTCAGGTTGAAGAGTTGCTAAAGGAATATGAAAATGCGTGCACCCTAAGAATCCGATTGCCAGTTTCATCTGATCCCAGCAACCCACATAACTTCATCACTAAGATAACAAGGTCTGATAAAGTGGCCAACATTCCAAACAGCATCACTGATTTGGATGAACTAGTACCCATTTCAATTGAGATGGCCAAAAGGAATTGCAGGGGCATTTGGAGCTTCACAAACCCAGGTATTGTGACATGCAGTGAGATTCTTGAGATGTACAAAGATTATGTTGACCCTACTTCTAAATAGGTTAATTTTACACTTGAACAACAGGCTCATTTCCCTTCTCCAATCACTAATGAGATGGATGCATCAAAATTGAAGAAGGAATTTCCTGAGCTATTGTATGTTAAGGACATTGATCAAATATGTCTTTGAACCAAAAAGGAAAAGCTTGGGTTATTGAGTAACACAATTAACCACATATAAATGTATACATTCTGTTCTCTATCATTTTATTTTCCTTTTTTGGCTCTATGGTTTGGATTAGTTTGATAGAATTGTTGAGTTTCTTATTTCTTCTACCTTTATTCCATTTGTATGTGTTTCTGTTTTTGAAGATGCTTGGGTTTTGTTATGTCTAAGTTCTATTCTGAAGTATGAATATCCAAATTCGTCCACGATTTTTTTTTATTAAGTCATGTACTAATAAACTTTGGGCAACTTTATGGAGAGCATCTTTGAATTTATGCAACCCTTCTATCCCAAGTCCACCCTCTTTCTTTATTTTGCAAACCCTCTCCTAATCTCTCCCAAATCACAAACTTGGAAAAAATCTTGTGAATACATCCTATTAGGAACATCGGCCTGTATTCTTCATTATTGGTTGGATTATCCTTTTTGAGAGTTAAAGTTGCTCTTAGAAGTACAAATCCATGTACCAGTCCAGCGGTAAACAACAGAAATAAGAGTTTAATTTTATCTTTCAGAGTACAGATTTTACTAGAAATAGTCATTTTTGACTCGAGGTTAATATTGATATACTTTCAATTTAAAAATTCAACTGTATTAATCATTTAGAAATTACTGTATATATAATTTGTAAAGTAATTATTACAAAATTTAATAATTTCAATTATACGACAATCTATAAAAAATAACAGTGTGAAGAAAACTTTAATATTATTAGTGTATTTAAATTAAATATAAAAAAAATCATGATTATTTGAACATTCATTAAGAAGGAATATAACACACGTGATAGGTGATCTAACAAGAAAAGAAGAACCAAATAACAAGAGATGTAGATTGGGTATTAAAAATAGAGTGCAAAAGAAAAAAAAAACATAGCTTTTAACTTGAGGAAATTTTTAAAAAAACATATATAAGAAAACCTATGTTGCATATATACGGGTACGGTATTGGATATGGATACGGGATACGAGATTTTTCAAAAATTTAAGGTATGGATACGTTAATAGAAATTTATAAATAAATAAATAAATAAATATATATATATATATATATATAAGTAGTATTTAATATAAAATGACTAAATTCTATAAATGATAAAAAAATACAAATAAGCATAATTTATAAAATAAAATATATTTTTGATTTCTTAAAATATTTTAAAATTTTAATTTTAATTTCTATAAAAATTTAATATATTTTTAGTCTCTACAATTATTCTCAAAAATGTATATTTAGTTCTTGATGAATAATTAAAATCGTTATAGTTTTAATAAATGTAAGGATTAAAAACATGCGTTTAAGAATAAATATAAAGTTTAAAAATTTATTAAATCTTTATATGGTCTAAAATTAAAATTTTAAAATATTTTGAGATATTAGAATTATATTTTATCTTAATTTATATTACAACAAGAAAAATTTTAATATAAAATTAAATATTTATCTCTCTTTTTATTGAATATATTTTTTTCCATAAAATAAATAAAAGAATATATGCTTCAAGAATCAAAACTTAGATATGGACTTGATACATACCTAAAAGGTATTTAATTTTTTTGAATATTATTTCTGGTTCATAGTTACAAGTATCGGATACATATACGTATCAGATATGGTGTAAAACAAGATTTTAGAAATATTTATGCTTTTTAGAAAATTAAATTATTAATAAATAAAGGAAAATCAAATTGGCTGGTTCGACAACTGTGAAACCGTTCATCTAAGAATAAAAAATTAAATGTTAAACTAATAAATCGACTAAAGTGAATCCTCTAAAAAAAATAAAAAAATAAAAAAATTAACCTGGTTAACGGTGGACTCAAACCTTAGAACTAGGATTCACAGAGGAAGTGCTACAAATGTTTCTTATAATGTGTTTATTATAATCTATAACAATACATAATACCTGGTTAACAAAATCAATATAGCAATAGATTTTTCGATACCTACTTTCCTTTAGACGTCTTTATCTTTTAACTACATGTGATAATTGATTTTATTTTCTTTATTTCATGACTGAAATTTATCCTTCAACCATCCACTTTAATTTTTTATTTAACTTTATCCCTCTCTTACTTCCATTTTATATTTTACTTTAAAAATATATAGAGAGACATATAATATCTCTCTTTTCACTAGTATGCATTATTACTTTAATTAAACATAATAGAAATTTTAAATTTTATAAATTGTTAATAAAAAAATTTTTATATATTATAGATCGGAAGAGCACAC